>VHZZ01004578.1:13670-38729 GCA_009801015.1 Silene noctiflora | reverse complement strand
GTCTAATGATATACCTTGCCTCGGGAAACCGAGATGGTAGCACCTCTATGCCTAAGGTGGCCTTGGTAAGGCACTTTGGGGTATGGGGGTGTTACCGCTATCTTCCTCCGGGTCCTCCAAGTTTTCATCTAAACACAGAATAAGATGAATTAAATGAAGAGTTCACCCCATAGGGCACAAGAGGGGTTTCGAAAATTGACAAGGGGGAAGAAAGACGTCGACTTTCTTACTTATAAAGAAGGGGAATGATGAGAAGAGGAGAAGAATGACGCGAAAATTACTCGAATTGGTTAAGAATGAAGAAGTTATGGGAATTTGAAGGTTGAAGGTGAAGGGAGTAGCAATTGTGTTGTGTTTAAATGGAGTTTGCTGAGAAAAATGGTGAAGGTGATGATATTATAAGGGTTTTAAGGGGTTTTGAGTGGGAAACTTGACGTTAAATGGGTCAAATTCAAAACTAGGCCCAAAACAACCCAAAATGAGTCGGAATTAGCTTAAAACTCGTCTTAAGGCTACTATACACTCAAGACGGAACATAATATTATACTTATATATTTTATATACTAAAAATATATTTTTACCCAAAAATAGGTTTTATAGGTGAATTAATTTAATTAAATAGCTAAATTACTTTTAAAACTGCTTATAAAATTCTCGGGTGTTACAATGCAGGAATTTGAGTTCCAAGGGAACTACATTTCATGAGACGAGATTTGGGATAAACAAACTACTCACTGATTTTGCAAATACCATGAATTTCATGTGTTTAAAGAAAGGCAGTAGTCAAACATCTTCTAAGTTTAATTAAGTATAATTAAGTTTAATTAGTTTAGTTTGGTTTAGTTATGTTATGTTATATTGAGTTAGTTAAGTTAATCTTATTTAAATTAAGTTAAGTTTTATGAACTCAAGTTAAGTTTAAGCTAAGTCGAGTAAGAAGTTAAGCTTAATTAAGTCAATTTAAATTAGTTGTTTAGTTTAATCATCTTCTTTACTAGGAAACTGTTCGAAAACCGAAACTAGCTGGCGGGTTGGGTATTACCTCATCGAGACAAGTTAATGCATCTTTCCTTATTAAATTAGGGTGCGTGGAGAGTTCTTGCTGAATCGCAAAGCTTATGGGCTAGAGTTTGCGCCCGAAATACTCTAAAGGAAGATGTGACGTTGATATGTTCTATCCCAAGCCAAATATGTCGAATGTATGGGCTGGTATATCGTCCCACTCCGATATTATCTTCGGGGGTACAAGCTCTACGGTGGGTGATGGCCAAGGTACTCTGTTTTGGAATCACTCCTGGGTCGATGGCGGATGCCTTTCGGACAAAGCAATAGTTGCTATTCCCGATCAGCTACTTGGTGCCACAGTAAGTGACATGTGGGACGAAGAAACAGGCTGAAAATAGAACGTTTTCGCTAATTTTCTCCCAAGAGACAACCCCCTACAAATCTCTTCTTACTCCTTATCCCATGATCCGGACATTAATGATTCTCTGTTTTGGAATGACACCTCTAGTGGTTTTTGATTAAGTCTGCTCTTAATATTATCAAGTGACCAGCGCCACAACCGGAACTCAATGTCGTTCAGTGGCTCACTATTTGGAGGTTACCCATTCAACAACTTATTAAATTTTTTATTTGATTAGAAGTGCACGGCCGGTTGATGTGCAATGTTAATCGTGTTAGCCCCTCCCCCCCCCCCCCCTTTTGCCATTCAGATGGCGTCCCTATTCTGTTCACTTTATTTAAGATTAGTTAATTATATTAAGTCATTTGCAGTAATTTAATTAATTTAAGTTGTGCTAATAATGAAGTTTGTTACAGTACAGACATGAATGTTGTCATTAATTCTTGCTCCAATAGGGATCAAGGGGATCAAGTTTTCAAATTAGGCGGACGCCATTACCACATTAGAATTGACGCAATCTCTTAGAAAAATCTCTTTGAAGCAAGGAAAGAAGATTTATATTCACCAACAAAATCATTTATCCACACTGACAATACGTATCCACAACTTTCCTAAAAATGAATCTCAAAGGGGAACTCTTTTTGAAGAAATTTCAAGGGAAGCAGCAGTTCCCTCTCTTTATCCTTTGCTTGAAAAGCACAATAAGATTACAAATTTTGAGCCATTGGAGAATAATGCTTTTTTTTTTTGTTCTGAGCGCACTTATATCACGGGTGAAAATCGAACACCAAACTTCATGGTTGGAGTAAAATAGGTCGAATGACGCGGAGTACTAGTAATTCGCAGAAAAGTTCTTTAAATTGTTTTTTTACCCGTACACTGAAACGGTTGCAGCAGTCAGAACTCAAGAGGAATACAAAAGAGGACGATCACTTAATTCAATTTAATGACTACTATCATCCACTATTCTAAAAACGTAATCTTCATTTTCATAAAAACCGCTCATATTCTCTTTTTATTTTATTTATAAGAGTTTATAGTTGTCAAAACAAAAAAAAAAAAATTACCCCGTTCTTGATTGCGATCAACCCAAGTGAACCAATTATCATAGCTAGTGGTTTCGACACCAAATCGAGTAGAATGTTGAAATTTAGGCCATCTTTGGCTCTTTCCTTGCCCTTTTTGTAAGGGAGTTGGATACTAGTATATGCTTTGTTTCACAATTTCTTGTCTCCTCTCATTTTGCTCCACTTCTCCATCATGAAAATGTCATCTTACTGCATATAATATTCCTATTACTACATGTAATATTCCTATTACTACAATACAAATAGTTTTCACATTTAAGATACAACTTTTAATATTTTCAAAAGATATAAGTTAACATCTGCTCATGCATACTAACATAACAAATAACAATATAATTTTAATGATTTTAATCGAATAATAATCATCACGCCTCACACGTGGAGTAATTATCTTTAGTTTCACATATTCTTTCTTCTTTATTACGCAGTATAAAGTATAAGTTTAATTATATATCTTTCTCCCGCCTTGTTTGGTTACCACCCTAAAAATGAGTGAATTGGAAAATCTCATAATTTGGAAATGTAGTTGCTCTTTCAAGTACGAGTTTTACTCTTTCATGTACTTTTTTCATTATTTTTTCTTACCTTGCCTTTCTTCTAAAAAACAATGAAAAAATTTCTCCCCCTCACTCTCTCTCGAAATTAAGCAAATTAGAACATAACCAAATTAATAACTTATGAATCTTATTTCTCACATTAATCAACTAATAAGTTGGTTATTCATGCATCAATTATAAGAAATTAAGGAGATTAAATTAATTTAGGGTTAATAAAGTTAGATATATGCAAATTTGGGTTGTGGGAAAGGGTGGCTAGGGTGGTGGAGGAGGCGGAGGTCGGTAGTCGGCCGTGCAGGGAGGCGAGGAAAAAGGGTGGTTGTCGGCAGTGCAAGGTGGCGAGAGAGGATGGCAGCAGGCTGGGTGAGGCGGATCTGGGTGGGCATGGGGTTTGATTTTGGCAGGGTCTGGCTGGGCGGCGGTGTGCAGGAGAGTGACCGGTGGAGCAGTGGCAGGAGGAGGCGGTGGTTGTGGGTGGTGGTTAATAGAGGGAGGAGGTTCAAAGAGTGGGTTAGATTGTAGAAGAGTTGCTGAAATGTTAGGGGTGAAATGGTCAATTGTGTTCATTGTGTTCATAATTGAGTAAATCATGTCTATGAGATTTTCTTTTTCCCATGAATAGCTTGAGTACCTTGCCCCTAGGTAATTAAAAACTCTTGTGTCAATTCAACTCTCCTATGCCAACCAAACGTGTTTGTAAAATCATGGGAAATTAATTTTCGTATAACAACCAAACAAAATCTTAGTTTATTTATACGACATTACCGAGATGAATTAGTGTGTTCGATGATTAACTCTCTCCCAAAAATCGTAAGCATTATATATACTTATCTAACAACCAAAACAATTACTCTAGTCTTGAACACTTAAATTAAATGGTAAAAAGATATTCTAATTAGTTTGAGCTATGAAAATACAAAAAGTTAAAAACTTTACTCGGCTCAAATCTAAACACTTAAATTTTTCTCGGCTCAAATCCAAATTAAACTAGGAAGTGTATCGCTTAAAAGCACCACCACCATACCATTATACCAAACAAAAAAATTACTTAACCATACCAATTATCACATGATTCTCATCACGCACATCCAATCTTAATTAAATTCACATTCACTGATTAACAACACACGTGTCGTAATCCTATTAGCTAAAATGTTGTTTAACAATTAATTTCTTTTAATAAAAAAGCTTAACCCCACACATAAAGATTAGACTAGAGCAGACTCTACCAGATAACGGCGCCGTCAGAAATTAGCCCACCCCCGTTACTGTAACGCCGTTTGGACCACACATTTCGCACTTTATTATCTTTACCACTTCCCCTCTTCTTCACCGTCGATACGGAATCCCTTTTTTTCTCTCTCCTCCAAACCAAAAACGCAACAATAATTTCAGCAATTTATGCAAAATTATATCTCAAATTTAATTCAATAATTATTATTAATATTATTACTATTATGGGAAGGTATGTGAGAAAATGCGCAGATAATCCAAAAGTTGTTGATATGAAGATTCGAACTCGAGCCATGGCGAAAAGAATGAAAATTACAGTGGCTTCAATGACGTCGTCTTGTAATGTCTACGATCTAAGAAGTCGTCGTTGTCAACGTCCTAGTAGTTTCGAAAGCTGTCGGACTGAAACGACGTCGTTTGAGGACACTATCAATCAAACTTCTCCGAGTACTGGAAGTGATGTTATTGTGATTAGTTCGGAATTTCCACCTGTTTCATGTTCTTCAAGCAATATTACGGCGACGACAGCGAATTCGAGTGAAATTGCTGGAAATGATCAGGTAAATTGCTATGAAATTTGTTTATTTTACGGAATTTCTGAAATTAATACTTTCATTAATATTTCTGAGAAAAAAAAGTGAATGAAAAATATTTTTATGAATTTTTTCTGTTATTTCTGTGGCGTTGTCTTCATCTCCATTAATGAATGTCGTTCTATTTCGCTACAACAAAAACTGTTGTTTGTTTTTCCTCCTTTTGTAATTATTAATTTTAGTAATTTTTTATTGTTTGAATGTGAGCAGGTTGAGAGTAATAGTGAAGCGTCGTCGAAATTTGTCGGTTGTAGTTTAACATCCAGGTAATTTCAAAAAATTACTCCAATTAATTACAGTTTTGTTTATGCTAATGTGATTAATTCATGTAATTAATTCATGTAATTAATTGTCCACATCTTAACGTTTTTAATTAATTCGTTAATTTAATTCGAGAAATTGTACCGGAAATTCGAAATTCAAATCGTTTTATGTGATCTTGAAACGTCTCTAATTCTTCTTCCTTTATAATTTCTGCATTTTGTCTCTGTCTTAATAATAATGTCATTTGATTTGATTTGATTTATCTCGGAAAATTGTAGGAGTGTTGAGATGAAGAAGATTGAAGAAGCAGAAATCGACAGTTTAAATCATTCGGAGACGAAGTCAAAGGTCCAGATTAATCGATTGATGATGCCGTTGCAGTCTGAAATCGACGAGTTTTTCTCCTCTGCTGAAAAAGACCTCCAAAAACGCTTCTCTGACAAGTAAGCTTCACATAATTAAAAATAATATAATTTTTATTTTAATTAGTTAGTGTTTCAATCAAGTTTCTGAAATTAATCTGACGGATTGGTGTTGTTTTCAGGTACAATTTCGACGTAGTTAAGGATGTGCCATTAGAAGGTCGATATGAGTGGGTTCAAATAACGCCATAAAATCAACGAAATGCTGACATGTTGTTTGCCACGGTTATCATTATCGTAGATTAATTGTGAATCGTCAAGGGTAAGTTTAAATAAAATTAGCATTGATAATAATTGTTTTAACTAGATAACTTATGTTTGCAGTCGGTTAATTAGTACAGTAAGTACGCAATGGACAGTAAGTACGCAGTGGAGTAGTCGTAGCAGTAGTCGTAGTTGTGGTAGCGGTACTTGGTAGTAATAGTGGTCTCCCTTTGTATCTATTCAGAAATTAATGTTAGTTTGTTCTGAGAATCTCAGCTGGCTTGATTTATGATTATTATTATTATTATTATTATTATTATTCCGAAATTTTGGTGATTGAATTTGGAGTGTCCACAATTTCCAGCCTCCAAAATTAGTGTTGTTTGTGAAATTGTTTGATCTGCAGAAATTGACACGCATTTCTGTTGTATTAAAAATGCATCCTCCATGTGCAGAGTGAATGAGTCAGGTACTGTGTAACATATTCTGGGATGGACTCCGTATATTGCATTCATTGATTTCTGTTGCTTTGGGTATATTCTACTTAGTACAGTTGTAGTACTTGATTTCTTCTCCCAAATATTTTATTTACTTTTTATTATTATTTGTGAAATGTATTTTAATCAAAGATAAATAAATTATTGAGACGGATTGAGTAGTTTTGGCTCTATGTTTTTATCAAACAAAAGGGGACTATATGGGGAAAGTTGCAATAATTGGACAAAGCGTCTCCCTTGTGACGGGTCGGTATTTGTGACGGGTAATGCCACTCACAAAACGAATAAAGCAAAAGGTGGGGGCACCCCTCCACTTGCTTTCCTCTCTCCTCTCATGGGTCTTTTGTCTCACAAATTGGTACCCGTCTTCTCAAAGTGACGGATACCTTCCGTCACAAATGAGAATTGCCCATAATTGGAATGGTATGTACGGGAGTATGTAGCATTGCTTATGAATTCTTGGGTGAAATGATGCACATAACAACTTTTTTATGCCCTTTTCAATTCTCAACGACGACCGTCTCATGAAAATGTTATTGTGAGACACCTCATATAAGAGGTGGTTAGTTACTTCTTTTATTTTATTTTATTCATTTTTTTCTTTTTTATTAGTTGTTAGTGTATTTTGACTTGTCTCACATTACTTTTACATGAGACCGTCTCATGGAAGACTTGTTAGTATTTTTGAAGGATGATTAGTAGTTCAGGAGAACAGATCACTGTCTGGTGTGTCATCTGTGTATATAGTTTTCAGTGGAATTTACTTTAGGGAATAAAGTTACTGCATTGTGGTACAAAATTACAGTTACTACAAATGCATGATACTTGTAGTTTTTGTAGGATGGCAGAGTAAAAAATGCAAAATAGTACAGCAGTGAGTGTATCATGTACGCCTTGCCTGGTACGTTACAAAAACGTGTTCATGATTGAGATTCTGATCATATTCCATGTGATTTAGGCCTCTCATCAGTACATACTAGACTAGTACAACTGTACAAGTATACAAAGAGTACTTTCTAATCTTAACACAACCTTTAATCTTTTCGGTAGGTCGTACTTATGACGGTTTTAAATTAAAACCTCTCACAACCCTCTTTATATTTTGGCATTACAAGTATACTGAATGAATACTTTTCAATCTCACGACGTGTCGATGATTGGGCCATTGGGGTCTCGTTAAGGCTGTCACTTCTCACCTAATGAAAATAAATTTTGAAACTTGTTGAAATTTTCCTCTTTTTTTTTTTTTTTTTTTTTCTAATCATTGCATGATTATCAATTTGTTTCTCCTAAAATTTTTAGTCTTCTAACAATAAATTCAGGTTCCGCTATCAGATTCGTCTATATGCAATTATAATTCAATCAAGTAAACTCTTAACTTTATCTTTTTAAAAGAAAAAGGTGAGCAGAAAAAGTGAAATAAAAGAGTTGATAATAGTTATTTTAACCTAGAAAAAGAGTTGATAATGGTTGGACATTGATTTCTGACGGGGGAAGAGATGAGGTTACAAAGTGCAACAATCACTCAAAAAGTGTGGTACTTTTGGCGATATTGTATATTTGTATTAGGAAAAAGGAAAATGAGTTCAAAATACGCCTAGCATATTCCTAAATCATACTCCATAGGAGTAGAATTTACATGTAAAAGTTCCTCTTTTCCTCTGATTTACAGTATATCAAAGTTGCAAAAAGAGTGCTCTATATTTTCCTCAACTTTTTGTTTTGAGTACCGTCATTTTCCCTTGTTTTTGTCTACTGAAATAGCGAATTAACAGAAAAACCGTTTGCAAATGAATGAAATAGACGGCGATTCCGCAATCGATCTAGAATACCCGGTGATTTATGACTAGTCTTGCTTAAGGCGTTTAAGCCTTTAAGTTTACGATATAGTCATCATAACTATCATTAATAAATCGAAAAAAATCGTTTTTTTGATCTAAAAAGGTTTGAAAAGAAAACATATAAAAAAGTGGAGGAAACTTTGAAAAAAAAAAAAAAAAAAGGCAGTAGTGGTTAGACATGTTGGTGGTCCAAAAATAGAATTAATTTGGCAATTAAGAAGAGGAGGCAGGGAGAAGTGGTGGTCATTGGAGTGAGTATAGCCGTATAGGTGGTCTGTCAAAAATTGACAGTTAACATTGTCATCATTACAGTTAATGGTACGTAAAATTCTGCAAAACTTAGGCTGAGGTAAGAGAGAGGAGCCACATGCCATGATATTCTGTTGGGATTTACCAAAGACATTTCACATTTACGGTAAATAACTTGTTTATAGAACAGGACATGTACACATTTAGACCATCCCCAAGCAGAAAGTCGACTTAATCGAGTCACCAAAATTTTTCCTCTTAATTACACCTTATTAATCTTGACCCGCTTTCACCCTCCCAAGCAGAAGGTCACCACTTTAGGTCGCCACCCAATTTTTTGTTTACTTTGTTGTCCTCATTATTTGTGTCCAAGCAATTAGAAGGTGACACCTACTAGGTGACCTCCAATTGACCTCTTTTACTTCAAGGTCACCAATTGACCTCCAATTGCCATCTTCTATTYCAAGGTCAAGTTAATGTGGTGCTTAATTATGGATTAGCATGACCTAACAAGGTCATGACCCTCTCCATGACCTTGCTTGGGCATGGTCTTAATTAAGGTCCAACCTCCGTCTTTGGCTGAAATTAGTCGCATCCGATGGTTCAAACTCCGACAGATCGATATTGAAGACAATTTAATGGACAATCAGGATGTGTTTAAAGACTACAATGTTAAAAATCAAATTTGAAGGTTGCTTAATAGACAATCAGGGTGGGTTTAAGAACTAGAATGTTAAAAAAAAAAAGGTGGTGCATTATAACATTTTAGTTGGATTTGTCATGGTTAAGCTGGCACAGTAATAAAAACATCAAGAAATAATTAGCTGGAGTGACATAAAAATTTTGCTCGTCTAGATATGGACGGATCTTAACATTGTCAACTCATTCTAGCATGACTTCAAAGGGTGGTCGTGGAAGCAAAATTCGAAGCTTATAGTAATAATACAACACACATTATGAGAAAGTTTTAAGTGAACGTTGTCTCAATCAAATAAAATTGTCCAAAACCATCGTAGTCATAGGAGTTACCGAGCGACGGCTGATAAATTATCAAATTGCACACGTGATGAATGAATTCCTCTTCAAATGATCCAATTATGTGGGGGTGACATACCGAAGCCTCGCCATGTGATAATTTCCGAGGGTTTGTGCCTTTTGTGGGCACAAAATCAAAGTCCTCTAGGCCTAGGGTAACAATAAGTTGCTTTTGACAATGACAACTCGTTCTAAGTTCTAATGTAATAGGTTAAGATGGTTTGAAAAAAGTTAATTTAAGGGGTAAAGTTCGTCTAACAAAGACTTTTTCAAGTTAACGTGACAGAATTAATGAAAGTGGTGGTGAATTGGTGATTAACTTACTTTCTTGATCAAAATGATGTAATTCAATGTGATAAATATATTTAACGGTAACTATAAAGGGAGTAGATAATTTTATCGATATTTTTTTCTTTTTTTTTTTACCAGATAGAAAAAGGGTAATCATACCCCCACAAGTTACAAAACAAGCTAGTCGACTAAGTTACACTAGAAGCTCGATTAGCCAACCTTAAAGATTACATAAACATTTATTAAAAGTAAAGTTACAACAAAGCAAAATGGAGTAACGAGGGCAGGATGGTGAAGAATAGATTGACCACGAGTAACGTCGTCCACGTCAAGTCGTCACCAACTTTACTAACAATTCCCAGAGCCCAACGGGACGGACCAGGTGCACTTACGCCACAAGAGCGCAGAATGAGCCAAACAAGCTTTGTCTTCAGCGGAAAAGAATCTCCTACAGCGTGGTGATCGATCCCAAGTCCCAACAGTCCAAAGACCAACAACTCAAAAAAATCAAGTAAACTGATAAGAAGGACCAGAGACCTCACCCCAACCCATCTCCCAGCCAAGAACCTCGAACGTGTCCCGAGACTACAATAAAGACTCTTTTAGAAGGACATTATTAGAACATAAAAACAAGACATAAAATTAGATGACATTGATAAAATTTAAACCACCACCTCTAGACAAACCAACACACGAAGACCCAACTCAAACCCACACAATCCAAATTAAAATAAAAAACACCCAACCTCACCAATCCAAAGATAGAAATGAGATAATCCATCAATTGTAATACTCCATCAATTGTAGATTGAAAAGAAATGTAAAAAAATATTTGTACCATTATACTTTGTCTCGCCCTACAATTTATAACATTTTTGAACGAGATAACCCATTAAACTTGACAAGTTGAACCCAATAAAAGAAGATACACACAACATATTTTTCAAAATTACAAAAACCCGTTCCATCTAACCGTTAGGCACTAACCCATGTATGAACCTTAATCCGTATTTGATCACCTCCGCTAAAATACACAGCCTTATTTGAAACGAATTTATTTATGTAACGATTTTGAGAACCAGTCCATGCTCTAAAATTATCAACTCCATTTCTCTCCCTCTCGCTGTAATTCTCACAATTTAACACTGTAATTTTGCAGGGCGATGTCGCGAAGATGCAATAAATCAAGAATAAGAAGTAAATTTCTGTACAAATCCAACTGTATCACCAACAATTCAGGTTTTTCTTCCCTAATTTCTATAATTAGTGATTGTTTTTACTCTTGCTATTGTAAATTATGAATGATTTATTGCAATTTAGTTACACCTGAGATTTTCCGAATGAATTGATAGTTCTTATTCTAGACGCTACAGTGCGGAATTAATTAAAGTACGGAGGCGGAAATTGGAAGCGGTAAATGTATGGAATTATTGTTTGAAGCAGAGTAATGGAGTCATTGAAGAGAATTAGAGGTTTTCACTTGCGGAATTGAGCCGGTTCTAACGCGATTTTGTGGTCATAGACAAGGGAGTTAGCAGGTTTGGGACGAGTTGTGGATATCGAACTGTTTAGAACACATTCTCATGGTAAAATTATTATAGAGAGTTTAAAAAAGGATAATTGGACGGATTTTTTATTTAGAACAGGTTGGCCTTAGTTTATATCAATATGAAACCGTTTCACAGTAAAGAGAGTTTAACAATGGATTGTCGGTACTCACTCTTTTCCTGAAGGGATGTCTAATGGCCTGCCTGCCCCTTTTTAATTGCAGTAAGAGATGCACATTTTATAAGTAATGGTTTGACTCATCAACGGGAAACTTCTAGAAGCATTGGGCCGCAATAAAAGACTCGGAAATTTCAGAGAGGTGGATATAAATAGACAAATTCAATGTTCCATGGCAGTATGGCACTATGCATTTTGTGCTTTTGTATTATCCTAAAAAGTGAGGAACTGGTCATTATACAGGAATGTGAATAAAATTTGAATAGGATTGTCAGTAGTCTCAGTACTCTGTGAGAAGATTTACTTAAGTAGCATGTTTTCACTAAGTGGCCTTTAACCCTTTACACCTCATTGTGCATGAACCTAGTTTAGTATAGTCTAATTGGATTTTGGAATCCTCATGTGCAGGTTATATTCTTGCAGTGGGGACCATCAAGTGGGGTTGATATCAGGTTCAGAGGTGCAGTGCAGCTCGGGTAACTTCCACACGGTGTCATCTATATAGATGTTCGATCCTATGTTGCTCAAATTCGACTACAAGCCGTCATATATCTGGCATCAGTATGTGTCGTTGTGTAGGTATTTTTTGTCTTTTTTTTTTGTTTACCTAAAATCTAGTATCAAGTGTGCTTTTTCTGGTTTTAATGTCAAAGGGTTGAGTATTCTACATAGGTACTTAAGGAAAAAATGGGAGTCAGATCAACATAACTGCGCTGTTAGTCGTGTTCTACCCTCAGTAGTGGTCTGACCTTGATCGTACTGCTTCTGGTGCCAGTGCAACATCACCACTGCTCCTAGCCAGGTAGATATAGAACATAGAGCCTCCGAGTTGCATTTTGCTGTCCAGTAGCCACTTCTAACTGAACATAATTTCTGGAAGTTGCTATACAAACAATAGCTGCATAGTGAAGGTCTTTGTAAATCCAGGTTATATTGATGGGCTACACACAAGAATTACGGAACATTAACCCTTTCATGTACAAATTTTCCAATGAGGCTCTTAATGTGGGGTTTAGATTTGGATTATGTAGTCTAGAAAGTGTGATCAATTTTTCTCCGAGAAATATTTAAGGCTTGACTGTTTTAAGATGTGGCTTGTGGCAATTTAAAATATCTAACTAGTTTGGAGAGTTATTTTTGGTGCAAAATATCCCGATAAGATTCGTAGATTTGTTGATTTGGTTAAAAGGTAACGTGATCAGCAGCAGAGAGCCAAGGAAATAATGAAGGTTCATGCACCTAAAGTTGTACGGAGTTACAATCTCATGATCTATTGTAAACATCTAATGCGTCTAAATCTGTAGACCAGAAGTAAGCCATCAGTTGTGAATCGAGCCGTAGAGTTTCACTCTAAGCTTGAAGCCAAATTTAAACATCCAAGTTTCATACAAACTTTGATGAAATTCCATACTCCCATTTGTCTGGATGATTAGCTCCTTACGATACAAAGGCTTTCTCTAGACTTACTTTTATCTACAAAGGGTTATAGCCACTAGTTTACAAGGTGGTCATTTGCAACCTCAGGAGCTTCCCCAGCTATTTTGCAGGATGCATTTACCTTCAATCAGAAATCATGATCTTTTGGGAAAGGAATATGGGAAGTCATAAAAGGCAAGGTATCTAGTACAAGAGATAGCATTCAATGGTGTTGGAGACTCGGAGAGGGTTTTTCAGTAGCCGGAATATTGTCTGAAATTGATGTCAATCTCATCCTGCTTGTTACTCCAACCAAATTCAAGGTAAGCCTTTGGGTATATCGGGGTAAATGGTAAGCCGTACACAGATATGTGGCGTGTTACTGTCTGTATTACTTGCTCTCTGTTAGAAGTAACTGATACTATTATTTATTCTTCAGACTTGGCTCTTACTTTAGGGTGGGAAATATAAAGAATACTTGAGTTTCTTCTGTTCATGGCGACTACTTCATTACTAAATGAAGTATGACCGTTGGGGACTTATTGTGATGAATGAGTTGCTTAAGAAAGATAACCAGACTCCCCATCATATCAAGTTGAGCTACTATCAGTTTCATTCCAGCCATAGATCATTGCCTCATGGCTCATGTCGCATGTCGATCATGATCAAGAGTCTTCATGAGAAATTATCCAAGCTGATGAGATTTTTCCAAAAGCATGCTGATAATATCGTGAAACTGAAATCAAAGATTGAGAAACATGAACTGTGATTCTGGGAACAGGTCAGTGCTCTAATGGTTATACTCTACTAATTTAACCAATGCAGTGATTATGCCTTTTCTTGTCTTGATTAATTACAATCACGATTATGCCCATGCTGATGTCCATTAGCTTCTATGTAGCCTGCCCTTATAAGTAGATGTCTCAGCAGGCTTTATAACAAATTTGTAAGTTGTAATTCAATGCCCTATTCTAAGCAAACGAAAGAAATACAATTGAGGGCTTCTGAATATTTTAGGACACTTCCGATTGCAGGGAGTTGGGTTATTTACTGATGTGGACAAGATCGATCCATCTTGAAACTGGAACCAAACAAACTGCATTGAGCCTTTAGGAAAATCTTTTGGTATGAACCTTGCAGCTCGTTTAGTATTCACTTAGATATTCAATTTCCATAAGATCAGTTGAGGGATGAGGTTGGAAGTTGTTACATTTGGTCCTTTTCTTTGAAAATCTGCAGGTGTGTAAACGTGTAATCACTAGATAGCTGCCTCCCCATGCTTCCAGTCAAGGAGAAAGGTACTTACCAGCGAAATGCATTGTTTTGAAATGTTAGGAAAGAGTGATTTTGTGGTCCGTCTTGTCTTTATTTTTAACTTCTGCTAAGTGCATCCTTTTGTGTGAGTTCTAAATTTGATACTTGCGCCTGACGTCCCCATTGTCTTCCTTTGGTGCCGTGTTTCCTGTTATGTGGCCGTGCCGTGTTTCCTGTTATGTGGCCTGCATATCTTGTTACTTGACCAAATATGAATTTCTGGTCTTGAATTACTGTGGTAGTCAGCACAATAATAGCCAAACTTCTTTCACCTACCTCCCAAATCCAAACTACATCACTCTAAAATAAGGTCCAAAACCCATATACATCTCCATCTTGGCCATCTCCCCTCTTTTGAGTTCCGACTGGAGCTGGTTTAGTGAATTTAAATTTGTGAAACAATTTTAAAGCGATCAACCTTAAGTATTCAAAACAACATTTAGATTCTGCAGAATAGAACTTCAATTTCAGAGTTTTATTTCCATGAGATTAATAGATACTGTATGTCACCCTTGTTATTTTCTCTTTTTTAAGTGCATGATTGATTTTTGTGGAAATTTATGGTATACTTGATAAGTTCAAATGATGACATAAAGATCGGAATTTGTTTCCTAAAAGGTTTAGGAAAATTTACCCTGTTCAAGAGGGCTAGTCTTTAGAAACTAAATCAGTCCTAAGTGGTCATTTAATTGTAAGCTAAAACATCCATGAGATTGTAATCCCAAGTAACTGATTAAGAGAGGATGAGTTGTAGGAGCTGTCATATTTCAGTACAACCTTCTTAGGCACTCACATTGTTGGCGCGGCATCAAATATAAGACCATCCATGACATTGATTTGGTTTAGGATCACATATCGAAATTATAGAAAAAAGACATCTGCAACAATGAAATTTTGCCAAATCATTTAAGTTAATCAATTGCTCTCTGACCTATAGTGTACGATGGCCGAGTAAAGAGTAAAGAGGGAAGTGAGAATGAGGCTTACTTCTTTCTATTTAGTTTTTCTTTTTTCATTTTACTTTTTAAAAGTAAAGCCAAAAATTAGAAGAAATGAATCATTACAAAATCATTTTTTTGGGAGGTTTTTTGTTGTCTGGCTTGATGATGAGCGAAAATCTGCGTTGGATAAAAGAAAAAATGATGAAAGAAAAGAGCGATGATGAGATGAAGACGATTATTGCCGTGGATGGTTTAATGAGGGAATTCATAACCCAAAATACGCATGAGGAGGATGGATTATTGTTGTAACCTATCAACTAATTGAGGATACATCATACATATGAAAACTATGGTAAGGCAATGTAAGGGTAGTAAAAAATTCTACTATAAGTTGTACTCCCTCCTATCTCTCTACAAGCTTCCATACTACGCCACTACGGAGTAATATTTATACGAAAAATACAGATCTATTAGGAATACCAAAATCTGTTTTCTGTTCTTACTTTTTTTCTTACCTCATTATTGAATATACTATATTCATCTATCAAGAAGGTGTAGAAAAAAACCCAAAAAGAACAAGTATTGGTATCCTAATGCGTATTTGTATTTCTGGTTTAAATACGAGTATGGAAGCTTTAAAAATAAAGGAGTAGGTATTTGTGTAGGCCCTTAATTTGAACAACTTTTGTCATGGATTACTTCGGATGGAGTACTTCCTTTGCTACGGATTAGACTTTCTATTTTTTTGCAAACATTTTGTTAAATTAATGTAAAATAAAATAAAAATATTAGCGATTTGGGTTGGGAAAAAACTTAATTATCAAAATGGGGTCCAGAAGTAAGATCAAGTGGGTATGTGGAAGAGTTGCCACATGAGATGGCGACTATACATTAAAGTCACCACTCAAGTGGCGACTTTGCAATGAAGACATTTATTGACATATACACAATCTAGTTGAAGTATAGTACATCAGGGGCGGATTTGCGGGGTGGAAAGGGAGGGCAAGTGTCACCCTCAAATTTCAGAAATAATTTAATATTGGTACCAATTAGTAGCATTTATCTTTAATTGGCTGAATGGTTGGAGTTTTACTTTACAAACAAAACCAATATGGTTCAAATCCCACCAAGAGTATTACTTTTTGCATTATTTTTGGGAAAAAAAATGTAAACCCAAACATTTTCTTAGCAAAAAGAATTCCAGTGCCCTCCCTTAAATAAAATCTTGCGTTCTCCCCTGTAGCACATGATTGGTGATCACAAAGCCGTTTAGTGTTGATAATCATAGCTAATTGTCTAAGTTCACTTAAAGTACCAGCCATATTAGATAACAAACTTAACCATAGTATTTACCAAAAAAAAAAATACTGATGTAGCTATTTTTTCTTCTCTAAAAAGTCGCCATTACAAGTGGCGACTCTATCCTAAAGTAGCCACGCAACATGGTGCTCTTCCCTTCTGATCCTACATGGACCCTATTTTTAAATTATGTTTTAATCAGACCTAAACTTCTTAATTTTTCTTAAAAACATTTTTTTGAAGTTCAGTAAACAAATGTAAAAGTAAGCTATTGGGTGAAAAACTACAAGGTAGCTTTGTTAGAGCATCCGCGAAGGTAAGGTACCCCATATTTTATCTCTTTTTTTCTCATTCGTCCACCTCATTTTCCACTAACTTTTCCATCTACCCTTCCCATTTCATAACTACATTTCCACAATAATGGGGTTCCTTAACAACATAAATTTACATTCAAAATATGAGAACCTCCCCAAAAGACAAATCAATTCACCTACTTTTCATTTGGGAACCTCCCCTAGAAATAGAGGAGCCCCATATATTGGGGAGGTATGTGCATTGATGGGGCTCCCCATTTGATGAAAGAGAAGGTATATGGGGAGGTAAAAAAAAGCCCTTTGCGGATGCTCTTATAAACTCCATCTACAACTTGGCTTATTAGGGGGTAGGACAAGTTAGTCATTTTGCATGTAAGCAAGTTGTTCCAAAATGGATAGGAAGTTCAATTTGAGTTCGAAAAAGTATAATTTTCTAAACAAATACGAGTTCAAATCTTGAGACTTCAACACCCAAATTACCACTCCTCTATACAAAGGGAGGGGACTAAGAAATGAAAAAACTGAAATATAGAAAACTAATGTGGATAGGGTGATAATGATGTCATGATATGCAGAAATTAGTGTTTTGGGTCCAAAATATGGGAGAAAAATTCATAAGAACCAAGGTAACCAGCTCATTACAGATTTGAACTACATTGAAAAAAGAGATGGAAGTACATTAGATGCCCCAGCTGAGAACCAAAGCAGCTGCAGAGCTAATCATCTGAAATAAGACTGGAGAGGAATCCATCAAATAATTGTTTTCTTTTTGTACATCAAAACAACTGAAACGACAAACTTCCTAGAGCAGTTAAACACTAGAGTTCTAGAAACACATGGTTGGGGTGGGATAAAAAAGATAAGATGAAAAATCCAACTAGTAGAAATCAATCTACTGACCAGATATCAGCATCCCAAGATTCCATCTTGACCTTCAAAATAATTGAAGGTAAAAATAAAAAAAAAAACAATCAAAGAGACAAAACAGTCAAATCTTCACCTTCCCTCTATTGACATGAATTCATCTTTTCTATTAAACTATACTCCCATCTCCATATCAGTGCTACTTGAACCATCGTTGCTCACTGTGTCCTGAAATCATAAGAAAAAACAAACTAATTTTAACTCTGTATCTAAACTACTTATTTGTACATCAGTTAGCAAATTAATGGATATGGTCTACCATGGCTGCATTGTTATAACTTGTACAGTAGCTTTAAGCTATGTTACTCACACTCATTTAGAAGAATCCGACACTTGGACACGGATTTGGCTATTTTCATGAAAAATATGCATATTTTGACATAGTAATGAGGTGTCAAAGTGTCATATCCCTACCCGAGTGTTGAGTGTTGGACACTGGTACGTGAGCGAATAAGAAGAGTTGGAGTAATAGATTTTAAGTGTCCAAGTATCACACATGCCTTTATATGATTGTAAGAGCTTGTAAATAGAAAGGGGAATACCTGGGGAGATAGAGTAAGATTGGCATTCCCGGGAGGAAAAGCAAACCTTTTACCATCATCAAAAGAGCCACTTTTCTCAGATTTCTTGGAGCCAATGTGGGACTTTCTAAGACCCAAAAAACCCTTCCATCTATTTGAAGAAGAGGGCTTTGGGGGTTTAAGAGAGAAATCCATTTCATCGTCGACAAGAAGCTCATCTCTAAGGGTTCTTTGAGACTGCCCATTATTGCCATTGTTGTTGTCTTTGAAGGGTAAAAGCCTGCCTTTAAAGAAGAGTTCATCAGCAGGTAGCATGCTGTAATTTGACACAGAAAACTCGAAATCGGAAGAAGGTGGAGTTCTTTCTATTGATCTTGAAGTATTAAGCAAATGGTGTGAATTTTGAGATTCAACAAAGTCATTAGAGAAGGAGATTCTAGGGCTCATGGGAGGAGGTTGAGAGGAAGAAGTAGAGTTATTGTACATCTCTAAACATGCCATTAGACTGAGAAAGAATCAGCAACTAAAAATGAATAAAGAGGGGGAAAAAACCAAACAATGTAGCATAAACAAACAAACAAAAAGAAAAAGGACTAGTCTTCCCTTATTTCTTCTCCCTCCTAATTAAATTTTGATGGACCCTATCTATTGGTTTCTGTTCTTTCCCCCTTAACCCCACACCTCTGTTTAGATTTTTGTATTTATATCACAGGCTTTAGCCTTTAAGGCAGTAAAGGGCAGGAGGCTTTGAATGCACATTTTTTTATTTTTTTATTCATTGCTTCTTCTACTCCTTTTTTTTTTTTTTATAAGTATCTTTTTTATATTTTCTTTTCTGTTAAAAGATTTTTACAATTTTCATTTTTGGTCACCCGGTAACAATCTTTCACATACTAACACAAGAGTATGACAGCGTATGATTGTATATGCAACCAACTTCTCCTACCCCACATTTTGCGGAGCTCTTAGGACTTTAGCTTAATGTTGTAGCTGTCGTCGGTCTTACCCTATTCGTCTATTCTCATTTTTTTCTCGGTGTTAAACATTATGGGAGGCCATAATGCGGTCAATAACACTATTCCAAGGACTTCCGTTATCGGATGACTAAAGAAAATTTTCTACCATGAACATGACTCTTGGCAATATAGGTTCCGAACATTATTTGTGTATTTTATTGAATATTTGTGAAGTTTGTGAAATAGGGTATGAAACTTGTGACTTGTGAGAGTAGACACTCTCGGCTATATTGGCAAAGTATGCATGTCATGTCATGATGTGATGCTATTTTGTCATAACATGTAGATTTACATTGAATGACCGGGTTTTGCTTTTATTGTGGAAGATGCTCTGTTGCTCCCTTTGCCTCATTTTGTCATGCTTGCACTTGGCCATGGTTTCTTGTTGATTAGCAGCTAGCTCTTTGGTGCCATCAATTATTGTCCCTGATTGGGTAGGTAGGTAGCATTTTATGAATTGATACTAGCACTATGCTAAGAAATTTGATGAACATTTATGGATTTCATGAATTTTCTCAATTAGTAAGAGACTTAAATGACTTGTTTTTAATCTCGGTTTTGCTGATTTAATATTTAACTTTGCTCGATTCTGCTGAATCGAGCTAGGTCAGATTTTAACGGAAGAAAAATCCTTGAGCAGACCGTTAATGCCTCGTTTTGTTCAATCATGGCTTCAGTACTTAACACTATATATAAGGTGCTGAAAACTAATTTCATGCCAGAAAAGGCTAGTTCAGCTATTGCACTCAATGCTAATGTGGGATTACTAATAAAGAGCATAAGGAGTTGTAATTGTCCATTGAATTAGTACCTAAATGCTCTAATTAATGTTGTATAGATTGATAAATACTGCTAACAAATAGTAACGGGTTCAAAACCCGCTCTTGAATTCTTTCTTTAGTTCATCTAAGCATTAAAATTTGTTTAGGTACAAATTGGATGTGGTTAACAAGTTGCCTGTGTTAGAACAGTATTACATGTGAGGAAATGACAATACACTAATTTGTGGTTGAAACTCTAGGTTTCTTCATATGATAGTAACAAGACGTAGAAATTTTATATGTTTTGCATATAGTGACCAGGAAATCAACATGCCCATCTGTAAGGAATTGAAATGCAACAATTATGCAAAACACCTTGGTACACAATTGTACAAATGATGGGTATACCGTGTACAGTATATAGGGTCATTGCATTATATGTGAGGATGTGGTGAATTCATGTTATAGACTAGTGTGGTATCTAGGTATGATTTCTGTCCACCCTCTATTGGCTATTGCATATTCCCTATGCTATCGTTTTCTTTTCAGGAGAAGAAATGCTTCTTCCATGGAGACATGCGTGTGGCGTGTGTGTTACGCGATATGCTATCGTCTCTGTGGAAGAACATTTTATACCATGGCAATGTGGCATTATGACGAATTTTTTCTTTTCCTTGTTTTTTTTTTTTTTTTTGTAGGTGGAGTTCAACATCATATATGGGATTGGAGTTGCTTTTCCAAAGAGGTAGGAAATTCTCGGTTAGTCCTTTTTAAGGTAAGTGCAACACCAACTTAACCTTTTGAACGAAAGTGAAAGAGTTTACATTTTCTACGAGAAGGGTAACAACGACCGGAAATGTCCGTAAAAGTCTATGGTCGAGATGTTATTAGCGACACGAAAAACATAGCATGGCTTTGGGAAGCAGCAAAAGTCCAGCTAAAGGGTTAGTACATTTATGTATTGAAATAGTAGGAGGGAAAAGTGAGGTTTAAATGGCAATAAGTGGGCAAATATGATGTGGGAGAGTAAAGAGAGGAAGGAGATGTTCTGAAATTTGGAAAAGAGTTTAAAGTATATGGAGGGTATTGAGTTGGCAGAGTTGACCAAGGTTTGACTTGTAAGTAATAAGGGCATAGGGCAGTGTATGAACTGGCTTGTGGCTATACGGACTGATCAAAGGGGCCACGTGATCCCTCTCCTCCAGTTTTATCACATTATACTGCCTATGTGAGATTTGAGAATGAGGGACGACTGACGAGTTACGTAACAAAGTAGTTTTATCGTTCTGGACTTGTGGTAGTTCTACTTAGCTCAAATCTGAATTAAATAGTAAGATGTAAGCCAAATAGGTTTTGAGTTTTGACTAACTTGTTACATTTACACAATTATAGGCAAGCTTAAATTCTCATATGTGACGCGTTATTTTGTGCATATGAAACGGTGAAACTCAATAATGACCGGTTTATGATTGTTTTTCCGTATGCAATACTAAATTTGATGATGATTACCCCCTCCTAAATGACAGCTAAATCAGAGTCCCAAAGTATGGTCCAAGAGCCAAAACAAACATGCAATACTGGGTTTTTAAACGTGAAAGTCAATAGAGTGCAGTAGAAGTATATTTGGAAAATAGGTGGTTAATTAAGCATGGTGGTATGTGCTTAATTATGCACGCTTTGGTGTTGGATAAGATGTGGAAACTGCAGTTTTATATTAATTAATTAATTAATTAATTAGATGGGTTATTTTTGATTAATAACATTCTTAAGATTAGATTGTCACGTGCAACATGTGCTAATGTGGTTGGTTTTTGAGGTGTCTTTTACATCTTCACTACGGACGTACGGAGTACACAATATACACACCTCACACCTGGGTGGGCGAAGATAACCGATAACCGATAACCGAAAAATCATATATTTTTTACAAACCCTGTCTGTGAACCGAATAGATAACCTTGGCTCGGAAACACTTTGATCGTCAAATAAAATCTCTCTCTTTAGTTTTACAAGTCTATCTAGGGTATTTAAACTCAAAACTTATCAATTGATTGATACAGAGTAATACATTCTTAAAAATGTTACTTACAGCTTAAGATTGATGGAAAGACGGTCTTTAAAGTACGAAATCATTAAAAAACTATATTATAATTGAAAATAACTTAAATTTGTAAGTTTATAAATGAACTTTCGTCGTTACCAAGTTACTTCTCAACTATAATATTCCCTCTAATACAATCCAATGTACCCTTTTTATTTTTTCGCAAAAATTGGACTCGCATACCTTACTATAATCTTGTATCACAACTTTGTGACGACATTATTCCGTCACAAGCTTGTGACCTATCACAAACAGCAAGTGAGGGGCAAATGGAAGAAGGACTGTGAAATGTCACAAGTTTGTGACGATCACAAGCAAGACAGTCTGATCTTTTATTTACTTGCTCATTCAATCTACCCCATTAGATCAAATGATGAGGATATTTTAGACTTTTTACCATGATTAAGCTACTTTTCTTAAAACCCAAGCCCACAGGGGATTATATTGTAGTTATTTTTATTGGTCTCATATGAAACAGTTTTACCCTAAAACTGCTTTTATTTATTTACTCCTCCGTCTTGGTCATTTGTTTACCTTTGATTTTGGCACAAAGTCTAAGGAAAGAGGAGGTGACCCTTTGTGGATATTGTTAGAGAATGACAATTGGAAAGGTGTGTGGATGATCATATTACCATTAAAAAACATTTCCAATATAGAAAGGTAATAAATAATAAATGAGACACCAAATTTTAAGGTCCGTTATTTTGGGTTGAATGAAGTTGAAGTGAGTTGCATGAAGCTAAGCTCAATTGAAATTTGTTGAGATAAATAGAGATGAAATAAGCTAAGCTGAACGGAAGTGTATTGAATTGAGCTCAACTTAATTGAAGTAAGGTGAATGAGATCTAAAATTAAGCCGAAAATAATAGAGCCTAATAGGTAAACAAATAAATTGAGACGGAGGGAGTATGTTCAAGTATATGTCCGATGCCAAATAAACGACGTTAATTGCGGGCAATACTGCTAATCTTCTACAACAAATATTGGGTGCGACTGTCGTTTGCAACAGACAAAAAGTGACCACTTCATGAAATATATAGTAACCATTTTATGCTAAATACTTCTTTCATTCAACTCCACATTACCATTTTGTTTTTTCACGTTTGTTAACGCATATTTTACGCGGTAAATATTGTTAGCTACGTATGGTTGTAGTCCTTGTAGAGTATAATTTGTAGTCCTTGTAGAGTATAATAAAAAATGGTGGTACCATAGAATGGTTGTAGTCCTTGTAGAGTATAATTTGTAAATCTTGTATGGGCGGCGGGCGGCGGGCGGGTTCAAAAGAAAATGCTAATCATACGAGTAATCCCATGATTAAACAATAATCATGGCTCTCGATTTAGATGTAGATTTCCAAAAAAAATTCCTTAGATGTACTCCAAGTGTACGACTAGTCAAACACTCTCTCTTTTTTAATCTTTGGCTTATACTTGCTGTCTGCCTTTTTGGTTCCCCAACTTGGATGCATTTCTTGGTGTTTTCTGTACACATTATCACACATAAAACAATTTCTAATCATAAAATAGTGAAACTTTTTGTTAAGCTATAAATAAAGAAACACATTAATCTAATATTTTCTCTATAAAACATTTGTTAACTTGAGTAACATTTTTTAATCGAAAAAATATACACCCTTCCATCCAGACCAAAGATAACATGAATTCACTTTTCTCCTTACAAAAAATTAATCCATGTTACCTTTGGTTTGGATGGGAGGGAGTAGGAAAGAATAATCGAGTTAGTTTTTTTTAATGACGAGGAAATCCGCAGCCGCTATCTTTGGTGTGTACTCGGTAAACTCCCTGGTATACGTGATTTCCTACAAACCACCTACAACAGGTCAACCATCCTTTTTAGGAGGTGAGAGACTTGAAATCTAGAAAGCATAGCCCTAAGCCATTTTACCCCGTAAAATTGGCATTATGGGTATACTTGACCATGTAAAATTATCTTTTATCTGTATTGAATCTTAACCCAACCCATTAATATGATAACGATTTTCAAAATTTATACACCCAACTTATGTATAAAATATGTTTGTCATCGTGGGTCTCAAGATTCACAAATTCCGAAATTATGCGGTATCAAAAGTGTGATTTTAAGTACAAAATGTACTCATTTTGCTACAAAAGAACCCATAAATTTTTATTGACTGTTATTGAGTTTATATATAGGACCCCTAACCTAAAATCATCTAGTCATTGATTATCGATATAAAATCCGTAATTGGCAAATAAAGTTGCATTCAGGTCACCTAACTAGGAAGTACAAATATTTTCATTTTAGGTTTTTTGGGAGACGGTATTTCAATAAGTTTATTGAGAGACTATTTTACAATTTAAAAAAAAATGGTACTAAAGGTAATTAAATATGTACGAATCATGATTAGATAAAATAAGTACATTTGTTATATAAATAGATACGAAATTAGTATATCACGATCAATAACAAAAAGGTTATGAAATACAACTAAAAAGGTACGAAAGACTGGTCTCTTAATAACTTATTGAAAGACCATATCTCCCAAGTTTTAGTGATCATTTTAAGTTTTTTAGATGTTCGGCTGATATAGAGTAATTGTTTTCACTTTTGGGTTATTAATGTTTTGTAACCAAATGTTTGTTAAAAACCATTCTACATTTCTACGTTATATGAGGGATAAAGACACATGTTATAGGTTATATGACGGTTCTATGAATTGGACGATAATTTTTATATAGGGTCGATTGGTGGACTCACGTTTAAAAGACCGAAAGAGTAGGAGGAAGTTTGTTTGGAAATGCAAGTAATACGACGGATAATTGGCGTTTTTGAAGATGAAAAAGCTAGCAAAGTGTGCGTCAGTTTTGCTCTAATCGAAACCTGGAAACCTCACATGCTTTCTCTCTAATTTGGCAATCATTCAACCCCAACCACTAACCTTTACATAATCCGGCAATTCTCATTTGTGACGGAAGGTATCCGTCACAAATGAGAAGACGGATACTATTTTGTGAGACAAAATGCCCAAATAGAGGAGAGAGGAAAGCAAGTGGGGGTGCCCCC
>VHZZ01004577.1:60349-79407 GCA_009801015.1 Silene noctiflora | reverse complement strand
CCCTGAGCATTTGAGGACACATAGAAACATCCCTGTAGATCATATTATTCCGAAGTTTCCAAATTGCCCACATAGTGCCAAGAAAGCAGATTACTCGACATTTCCCATCCTCCAACTTTAGAAGATAAAGGAGCCAATTGAACATCCACTCCCCCAAGGACAGTTCCCTATCATTATCCACACGAATACCCAGATCACTGCAAGCCCAAATTCTCCTTGAGACGGGACAATCACGAAACATATGTTCGAGGGTTTCAAGGGCCATGTTAGACCTACACATGCGACATGCGTAGTCAAGATCCAGATTACATTTTTTAAACTCAGATCCCACCGGTAAAGTTTTGGTTATAATTGGGATCCTTCAGAATTCAGATCCCAATTTCTCTTAATTATCTGCTATAAGCCTATAACATAATGGTTGAAATTGTAGAATCATGTCCTGTCATGTTGTGAACCTGTTACTGTTACGACTGTTTCCTTCCGTTCCTGCCTCAGAGGTAGATGTTTTCAAGATCAATGATGTTTTTCGGAAAATGGGATCATAACGATGATACGCAAGTAGTTTGAAATGTATCTTGGTCTTGTTCCTAGAGGCAGTCTTGGTGTCCTAATCTTATTGTTATGGAAATGAATGCAGTAGATATTGCCTCAAAATTTGATTGACTGCTACTGTATACAGTGGTGAATCTAGGGGGCTAGTAGGGGTGCTCGATCCTCGAACGATGTAAATTTTCAAACCTTTTCTAGTATACCTTAATAAATTAGTAGTTCCCCCTCCTGAAAGTATTAATCCCCCAGCAAAAAATCTGGCTCCGCCGCTGAGTGGATACGTATGAACAGAAATTGAGACACTATTTCTTGATGCAGCATGTTATATTTGGCAGAAAATGTGTGCTGTTCCACATCTTTTGCCAACTGCAATATGCTGTCATTTCAGTCGACTGGCACAGGCATAAGAGCTGGTGTAGTCAGGACAGGTAACTCACCTGACAGTCAGATCGTGAACCGAGATAGATTGATAGCTTTGTTCAAACGCATCCAGGAGTCCATATCCAAAGGAGAATCTGCGATCAGGAGGACTAGCCTGAGGCTAAACAACCAAGTGATGATTTTTCTGTTGAAACTTCAGTTTCGGAGTTCCCTTACCAATCTAGCTCGAAACAAGGTGAGATCTGGGTGTGATTGTTTCGACCAATGTATGTATGAGTTTGAAATATGAAAATTTTACCCTTTTCACAGTGAACTTACAGCAAAGTATACCGTCAACTTGAAAAGGAAGGAAACCAAAGGAGAAATCGTAACCCAAACCACAACAATTATCCAATAACATGCTGACTCGCTTGCCATCCAACTTTGCGAAGAAATCTCCGATCCCATCACCAACGCCATTAAGAAGTAACACGCACAATGCGCCGGATGAAGCGGAGAAATGGTTACCTGATCCACAACTCTCATCCAACAAGCTAACTCGCCCACCATCCAACTTTGTGAAGAAGTCTCCAATCCCATCACCCACACCATTGAGAAGCAACGAGTACAATGTGGCGGATGAAACAGAGTTAAGCTCAGAAGATCATGGAGATCCCGAAAAGCTTGACGAAATGAAGCTCAGTGAGCTCAAAGGAGTAGCCAAAGTAAGAGGAATCAGAGGTTATTCCAAATTAAAGAAGAGTGAGCTTTTAAAATTGTTGAGATTTTAGATCAAGGGCTAAGTTCATCACAGCATTTCACAGTTCCGCTTACAGAAATTTCAACCAACACATGAGCACAAAGAAACTATACTGATACAGTACATCACTCTTGTAGTGCAGTCTGAAAGTCATTCTTGAAATCTTGTTCTTAACCAATGCTCCTCAACTTATTTATAAATTATTTCGACTTCATAAATCCTCACAAATGTCAGTAATGTTTTTACAGGAAGACATTTAGCTGTCTAAAGAGCTCCACTGTTTCGCGGATATTAGTTTATAACCTCGAAATCTTGCATCACCTTATACTTTTTACTTTTTTATTGTACAACTATCAAGCTTACAAGTTACAATCCCTCCAGACTTCAGCCATGTTTGCACTAGTTATTCTTACTGAGCGTCTAGAAAGGTAAAAACTTAGATTAGATGGTCTTGCAACTGACAGTCAGGCGTATCAAGTTAACGCTTTGAAGTGAGATTTCAACTAGGAACTTTGAAGGTACAAGGAGATAGTGATACCTGATCGTCCTCTCCTCTAGAAAATCATCAGTCCCCACAAAAGAAAAATAAGGAAATGAAAAATGAGACAACAACGGTATAACTTCCGTGACTTTGTAGAGCTAAATGTACCCGTCTGCAAAACTAAAGAGAAAGAAGCACTTCAGTTTAAGATGCACTACGGTATAACTGATGCATTACCTGTAGATATATATACAAAGGCAATTGAGATTCAGAAACAAATTTCATCTCAGCTAAGTTTTATTTGAAGATGGCAAGGAGCATGCTTCGGCAATTTGGTCTTATGCTACTTGGCAATTTGTACACCCATAATCTACCAAAAATTGATACGAAAAAACCATGGAACAACAAAGGCGATCACTAAGCATGCTGTAAGGAAGTTACATAATGGTTGCCCATGCCAGCAAGCTTCTTCTTCACTCCTCTCTGATGAGTTGGGTGTGTTATCATTCGATGTACTCTCTTTCCATTCCTCCATGAAGCCTTCGTTTCCAACACCTTTTATGTTTGTTACCGTCTGCCCACATATTTCACACATCCTGCAGCAGTCAGAAGATTTATGGAAGATTAGTCTTATATGGTCCCGATGCTAGGATTTTTGTTGCAGAGTTGTTAGAATGAGAATTAGCATGATGATTGACTAATCTCGGATTTTCGGGAAAATTGGTTTGGAGCAAGGTTAGGGGAAAATAAAGTTGAAAGAAACAAGGTTAAGGTACAAGTACTTAGCAGTTGATCATAATCATAAGAAGCTATTGTGTCTATGTAATTATCAAACTCAAAATGTCTATAAAGGAAATAGTAGCGCATCGAGCGGTATATCCAACAAAAAATGTAGATCTCCATGGAAACGATGTTCGGACTACAATGAAGGCCTAACATCAAATGATAATACAATTGTTGATGAAAGTTAGGTTTGCGACCAAATCATGACCTACCATCGCTTAAGTTATTCGGACGGATAAAGCTCGTATGTAAGAAAAGAGAATGGAGCTTTGTCGATTAGTGCAAACACATAGGAATGAAAATATGCATTTTTAGAGTAATCATGAGATTGGAACAGGCGGACGAACAAACATTGTCTTAGTATTACTTGTGACATCCTTAGATAACCACTCATTCTCTTGTTATAAGAGGAAAATGAGAAATATGGGAAACAAATGTTGTCCTACGCAACCCACTTTCTTTGACACGAAAACAATATCTACTATATACCGTTGCTAGTACCCTCTTTGGACCGAACATTCAAAGAATAGCATGAACTACAAAAGTTCACTTTGGCTAGCCCTATTGACAAAAGGACTACCGACTTTCTAGTTGTAGAAAAAGATTGTTGGCAACTCCACTATGTTTCAATATTCAAATTTCGGCTAATCGTGGAAATACTAGCAAAAATGGCAAGGAGCTATGAGTTCCAAATAAGTACAGAATTTTGGGCAAGGCTAACAAAAGTTGTTCAGCTAACAAATCAACATGCCTATTATATAGTCATTTTTTCTATGTATAGAAGTAGGGATTATAACTTTAACTTAAAACTTTTAGATAACTATGCTTTTTTGCTAAATACCACCGTAGTTTATTTTATGAAATACGGCCTTCCGAAAGATAGAGTAGCCTACTTTGTTGATTACCTGAATACCCTAGAACAAGTACTGCTCGTTCATCCAATGGAACCAAAGACTAACTCCGTATGTTCTTTCAATTAGAGATACTACGGACTGCATCAAGATTGGTCTTAAATCGTATATGCTTCTTAAATCATGAAATACCATATGACAATCGTGTTTTGAATCAAGGCCCGCTTGCAAATAGCTTCTTCCTTTATTCCAGACAAAAGATTTCAAATGTCCGTCGTCCCTAGCTCCCTACCCAACTTCAGACCACAAGAGGTCTTACATGTGAAAACAGCACATAAACCCTATAACTAAATGAGGAATACATAACCATACGGATTTGTCTCACATGTGAATCCGCCTCATGCAAAACTCACTAGCCCGCATTTTGGAGTAGGATCCTCTCCATAGACATTGGGGTAATGATGATTAACCAAATTCACAATTTTCAAACATGAAAAAGAACAGCAATTCAGATATAGCAAGTCTCTCTTAAAACCGTCTAATTCTAAAATAGAACCAAAGGACATATCTCCATAAGTGATCCGTTTCACTCCTACAACAGTCTTAAATAAAGAGGAACAAAGTTTCAAAATCATAAAGAGAAGAAATTTACCTGTTTCCCTTAACCTTGAACCAAGCCTCAGCGCAATGCGAATGCGCAACACTAAGCTCACCCTTGCAACCACATCCAAGCATCATAGGATCAGTTTTCTCCCTTAATGAACCCGATTTCGATTCCTGCTCAGAATTCAGATGACAAATCCTACAAACTTTTTCCCCTTCAAAAACCTCACTATCTTCTTCACATTTCACATCAATAACACAAGATTCCTTCTCTTCTTTATTTTCCACCACCTTCTTCAAACCCTCATTTTCAATTACACAATTCTCTCCTAAATCACTTGATTTGTTCCCAAAATTTCTCTCAATATCAGTAACTTCAACTACACAACTACTTTTACCACTAAAATCAGGTAACTTTTCTGAACTACTTGCATCATTATTTGCACAATTAAAATTTAACCCATTAACTATTCTTTCACCCATTTTTTATTGTTTCTTTTGGTGTCAAATGAATCGTAAGGCCAGGAGGGGATTCAAACCTGTGACTCACAATACCTCCGTCTAAACCACTGGGCTAAGACCTCTTTGGTTTTTTCACCTAATTTTATAAAGATCAAAACTTTTACCAAAATTTACCTCAATCTAAGAAAACCCATCAAGCTAAACATCAAAATTACCAAAACCCAGGTTAAAAAACCAATAATTTGGATTAAATTATCTATAAAATCCTCTGTTTTACCCTGTTTTTTCTGCTGTAATTCTGTTTATAGTTTCATAACATGCATACACAAACATGCACAAGTTTCTGTGTATTTTATTGAGTTAAAGAAAATTTTAGGATTGATTTTACCTCAGATACATGAAATTACAGTATGAATACCTCAAATATCTAAGCATTCATCTGATTTTATCTGTTTTATTTCCCCTGTTTTTATGGTTTTTTAGTAGAGATTTTTTGTTGAAATAGCTTGAAAAAGATAAGGAGTTGTGTAAGACAATTAAAGGCAAATAAAGAAATAAAGTGTCTCTTTATATAAGGAAGTGTATTAATCTAAGGACCACCTTGTTGCATATAATCACTCTAATTTAACATATTCGCTACTTTTTTATTYCTTGTGAGGGATGTAAATAAGTCGCTATATAGGTTCTTTGATTGAGTTTATACTAATGTGAGTTATAGTTTATTTCGTTAGAGTTGAGCCATTTTTAGCTCGATATGAGATTCAACCGTATAAAAGGCAAGTCAGGTGAAATTGGTTTAGTTTTGTAAACACGGAATAGTTATTGGATTGGATGTGAATGGATTTCGTCGATATAAATATATTTTCTTAAAAATAAAACAACTAAGGAGTAATATATTCTAATGTATTATTGTCGAATCATTCAAGAAACAATCAACTCATTTCAAGTTTTTCATCAAATATCAAATTGATGTGGAGTATTGGTATTTAATATCGGTTTTTCTTATTTGAGACTATATTATCCAGACGAGACTATTTAAGTGGAAAGAACATTAACATGCGCCTTAGTGTTCACAAAACATTTGTCGCAAACTAACAATCACTAAATTAGGACATGTTCATTAAATGGTGACATTTATCCATTCGCACCCTAATGCATGCAAAAAATGGACACAAACTCGAGTCATAAATAAAAAATATCACTCAATTACTTTGACATACAAGATGACCTTTACAGGTCCTATAAGTAAAATAAGATATCATTGACTTCTACAATTTGCATACATAAGATTCAATCACAAGTATAATATAGTTCATACAATATACTTGATGATGTAGTTATGTATTAAGATGTGAAATTAGCAAATAATTAGCTACAATAATTGAACAAATGTGGATCTAGTGAGCTGTTACATCAGTGAAAAGGGTGTTTGTGTTCCTAGTCAATCAATTAGAAACATGGAGTAACAGTAAATGGATAGACTATAGAGATCTTCTAAAAATAAGTGATTAGAAATATATTGGCATATTGGGGTATGCAATGTTGTACGACATTTTTTTGGCAGCAGTTTTGTACAACAAGTATGTGCAAAAAATAGAATTAGAAGAGGTGGGTCAAGCATAAGGTCGTACAACTGATCTTTTTTAGAATGATCAAATCCGTTTTAAGTAAAAATCGGATTAACTTTTATTCCATATAGATTATAATCTACGATTTTTGGGATTCTCTGGAACAAAGAGTAGATCACACAAACGGTTTCTCGGATTAAATAATGCGGCCTCACAAATTTTGAGAAATAACGAATGACATTTGAGATTGCCGGTGTGCGATAAATAAGTTTTGGACGGAAATCGGATAATCGTTAAAATGGTTTAATGCTTGTTATTTGAGGCAGAAATTGAATAGAGTAACTCCTGAAGCGACCTTGGACACGTGGTAGAAAAACAGGGGAAGAAAGAAACACGACCTGATTCAGCTTCCCAAATGGCTCAAAATGAAATATATAATTCACGGTTTTAGGGATTTTAGGGTCCCGGAACAAAAATGTTCATAAATCACAATGACAGTTTCTCGGGTCAGATAAAACATGCTCACTAGAATAATGTATGACATTTGACGTTGCCGGTGTGCGATAATTAAGTTTGAGCCGGAAATCGGATACTCATTAAAAATGACTTAATACTCCCTCCACACATTAATGTGAGTAGTATTTTAATGAAATGGGAATTGAATAAGGTAACTCATGAAGCAACCCCGAACACGTAGTCCAAAATCAGGAGAAAAAGAAACACGGCCCGGAACGGCCTCTCGAACGACTCAAATTGACGTGACACAGTTTTCGGGATTCTGTACCTGGAACAAAGATGTCCATTAATCCGACAGATGGTTTATCGGATCAAATAAAGCGGCCTCATAAATTTTGAGGAATAACGGATGACATTTGAGGTTGCCGATGTGCGATAATTAAGTCTAAATCGGAAATCGAATATTCGTTTAAAATGTTTTAATACTTGTTATTTGGGTTGAATTTGAATAGCGTAGTTCCTAATAAAGCGACCCTGAACATGTAGAAAACCAGGAGAAAAAGAAACACGACCCAGTACGACCTCTCGAACGACTCAAATTGAAGTGTATATAAATACACGGGTTTCAGGATTATAAGGTTCAGTGACAAAAATGTCCGTAAATCACACAGATAATTTCTCAGGTCAGACAAAGCGGCCTCACAAAATTTGAGGATCAACTGAGGACAGTTGAGGTTGCCGTTGTGCAATAAACCAATCTTTGGCGGAAATCGAATACTCGTTAAAAATGATATAATACTTGTTATTTGAGGTCGAAATCAAATAGGGTAACTCCTGAAGCGACCATGAACACGTGGTAGAAAAATAAGGAGAAAAAGAAACACAACCCGATACGAGTTATAGTAGCTAGGATAAAAGTTTTATCATTTACTAACATTCTACTTTTTATCTCATCAATTTATTTAACTCGTTTATTGTTTAAGTAGGATATGTTTAATTTTATTATGAATTTGTGAAGGATGTAAATGAGTTGGGCGCCTAAGCCCGCGTAACAAGCTCTCTTCGATTAAAGCTTGACACAAGATAGGTCAAACTGAATTCGAATTCGGACCCCGAGCAAAGCAAAACCCACACCAAAATGAGTGCGAGCACACTAAGACTCAGCTCGTCGGACCTTGAGCTTGGTTTTTGTTTATTACTTTGTATTCCGCAATGTAACAAAAAAAAAATTATCAATAATAATATGGGTAGAGATCATGTTGAATTTGGGCTTTGAATCTATTGGTTGCCACTCTGAATGACTATGATTGGAGTCTCGCTGACCTGCCAGTGAGTCGGAAACTCGGGGTCAACGCTGCCAAAACCTAAACGGTATCTTATATCTGTCTGGGCTAGAGTTTTTTGTTTTTGGGTCTTCTATGTCTTTCTGTGTTGGATAAATTAATAAACACTACCAACTTTGTCCTTATTTTCATAATCAATAACAACATAATCAATAATTAATAATTCGGTTTTTTGTCAAATACAACCTTTAAAAAACGCAAAATTACAAACAACACCTTTAAAAAAAAAGTTTGTCAAACACAACTTTTAATAATTTTTTTGTCAAACACTACTTTTTGGCCGTAGGATTTAACATTTTGGCCAGAGTTTGACCACTTGCTATGAGTTGACTTTCAGTCGATGTTTGAGGTGTTCTTGGACTCGTTGGAAAGATGGGAGTACAGGCTTTCCAGTGATTGTTAACACGGTGGTCAAAGGTGGCCTTATGTGGGGTATATTGGTGTGTAAATTTGTACTTGAATGATTGGTTTTTGGACTTTTTCGAGTAGATTAAGATAAGATTTTAAGGTGACTTGATATCTATTATAGAAAAAAAATTACTCCCTCCATATTTTAATGTTCTTCCCATTTCATTAAAATAATCCTCACAAATAATGGAGAAATGGGAAGAACATTAAAATATGGAGGGAGTAATATTTTAGTATTGATTACTAATCATTAATTATGTTGATACCGATTATGAAGAAAGATCCTTATATTGGTATTGTTTATCAATTAACCCCTCTGTATTAGTCTTAGAGAATACTATACAAACTTTAGAATTTAGATGTCACATCCTAATACTAGTGCATATCATAACAATCTAAATCTGAAGTCTGTAATCTCCTCAATATCAATAAAACTCTCATCACTTTTGTCATGCGGACGTAACTAATACATTGTTAGTGAATTGTGAACATAGCTAATACACCATTAATGAACAAGGTAAATCTATGTGTTGCTTTCTTTATCGTTTTCCGTTTATTTTTTATCGCTTATGCTATAATAGATCTCCTAGAAATAAGTGAATATAAATAAATTGGGACATGGAATGTTGTACAATAATGAATATCACAAATTCTCATTTGTAACGGACAATATCCGTTGGCCAAATAAAACCCATATGAGTAGATAAAAACAAGATATTTGTATTTTCCTAGGTACTTTATATTTGTCTTATCTACTCAAGAGGGTCATATTAACCCGTCACAAGTTTGTTACGGATATACCCGTCACAAGAGAGACTTATTGAATGAATATTTATGTGCGAAAATAAATGAAATAGAAAGGTGGGGCAAGCATGTGGACAAGTTCCCGTGTTCGAAACGGTCATTCATGTTGTGATATTAATTCATGTCCACAGGTAAGTAAGTGTGTCTTTCAGGCGTCAGTCGGCACTTGTGTGCACCTCTTTATTGCACATATTTTGTCCTTTAGACGGTGCGAAATATGGTATTTTAGGAAAGCGATAACGTCACTCCAAATTCATCACGCATTTTGATGTCTGCATCATTTATTTAAGAGTTGTTTTGGGTTATTTTAGTCTGAAATAATAAGCTGAAATTTTGATACAATTTTTCCGTAAAATTAGATTTCATGTATGTGCGATGCACAATTAACTAAATAATGACCTATTTTTAAGTGAGTTTGTACAAAATGCAAGTTTTTGCACCAGTAAAATGTAAGTTTGTCCTCGTAGAATAACTAATGACTTTAGAATTTGTTTGGTTCAAAGTAACGAAATTGAATGAATTGAAATAAAATATAATATCATGTAAGTATGGAGTTATAACCCTAGAGATCACATACTTGTTCAGTGTTTTGTATTGATTGGTTCGATTCAGAAATAGATAATAAACTGATAATTCATGTTACATTAATTCGTTATATCACATTAAAAATATGTCACGTTACATTAAAATTTGTCATATTACATTATTTTTGGTATCATTTTAATTATACTCCCTCCTATCCCCTATTTTCTTCCCCTTTGAAGTGGGCACAAGGATTATGGGAGAGAGTATTATATTGATAAAGGAAAATGTGAGTTGGGGGATTGTAGAGGGATAGTAGTAATTTGGAATAAAATAAGAGTAAAAGAGTTGGTGGGGTTTGGTGATAGGAGAGAGGGATGAATAAAATAAGAGTAAAAAGTTGTCAAAAATAAAAAGGAGAAAAAACTTGAATAATCCGTTTTATGAAATAGGGAAGAAAATAGAGGATATGATGGAGTATATTGTATAGATGTGATCACCTTTGGAAAACAAGTTTCCATAAGCTGTAAGCCTGTAACACTAGCAGCTGGACTATTGTCGTTACATTTGACTATAAAATAGTCACAGAATCTCGTCTGTTTGTTAAGACGAAAATATTCGGTATTAAGAATTTGTGTTTATTTAATACTCTCTCAGTCCCGATCAATTGTTATCATTTGGTTTTGGCACAAAGACCAAGGAAAGAGGAGGGGTCAATTACTAAATGACTAATGGACCAAATGGAGTGTGAATGATCAAATTGTTCATCAAGTTCATTCTTAAAATAGAAAGGACAACAATTAATCGATACACCCCAAAATGAAAAAATACAACAAATAAGCAGGACAGATGGAGTATTTGTAAATGAAAGACAAAAATAACATTCATTTTTAAGTAGAAGAAGGGTATTAGACCATGTTTATCCATAGACTCAATATAAGTCTTAGCAACAGTAAAATATTATTATTTTATTTTTAAGACCCAATTTAGACTCTTTTATTTATGCCTCAGACTCGTAAAAAATTCCACTGATAATATATGAGACTCACTTAACCCACTTTTTACACATAAAATACTATTCATGGGTCTCAAATTGGGTCGGAAATCCAAGACCCATTCTAAGACTTCTCTAGTTCTAAGACTCCCGTTAATCTTAGCCTTAGCGTTTTTGATTTGGTGTTATGTTTGTTATGTGTACCCTAACTTTGACGAATGTTCATTTCCATTCAATTCAGCTTAGTTTCTATTAGTCGGAAAGACAATGATGCCTTCCTACATGTCAGAGTGGATGGGCTCGGTTTTAGGCCGGCCCAGCCAACAACATCACTGACAACCAAACCGACGGGTCGACATGTCAGAGTGGACACCTCTAATCAAGAGTTAAGACAACTATGTTCGTCATGCATCTGTTTTAAAAAAACACACCGGCCACATATCGGAAAAAAATAATAGGTCAAAGACGGTATCATTTGGCCTACTAATACTAAACGGAATTGAGCATTACTCCGTACTATATTAGGATCGCATTGATCAGGTAATATGTAAGTGTCATATACGCATGTAATTATTTTTCTAATAATAGAAAACTGTATTATTGCTAATCAAGGCATGAGCTGGTCCATCTGATCTGATCTGTCATATATATTTGCTGGATTTTTTTAGTATTAATTAATATTGCTACAACCAAATCTGTTAAAACTCAAATTTCTGAATAATTTAATGAAGCTCAGGAGATATGTTCAACTGCGCATTGTCTTAGTTAGAGTTGTTCATGAGTCAATCCGTCATTTAAGTATTTAACCTCGCTGTAAAAAAATAAGTAGGGATAATGCATCTTCTACACATAGTCGGTCACTCGCTCATCTCCAAACCCGGTAGCCTGTTTGTTACCTCTATTCTCTAGTGGATGAATAAAAAAGCCAACTGGGACGGTAAATAAGATTTGAACAGGCAACTGATCAACAACTTTCCAATTTCTAGGAGTAATTACAGGATTTGTTTGACAGGAAATGGGTAGTTACAGTTCAAAAGTCAAGTCATCTTGGTCCGGATAACTCGATGTCTTCAAACACAAACGAATGTTGTTCATGCAGGTCTGTGTAATGCCTATTCATACTAATACAAGTTCTTTCCTCGGCTAGTGAATTACATGCTTGCAAACCTTCACCATGACCTGTTTCACCGGTTATTCTTTCTAAGACCTTCAATGCTTCTGACATCTTCGGTCTCATGCTGGGATTAGGCAGAGTACATCGTAGTGCCAATTCTACCGTCTTCTCCAGATCTGCTGCACTATAACAGCCATTTAGATCCCTATCCGCTAGCATGTCTAACTTCTTTTCTTCATGGAGCTTCTTAACCTGTAAACGAGCAAGGAAGTTACTCTAAATGGAGCATTCTAGATTTCTATCAATTGGCAAACACATTAAATTCAGAGATGTAGATCAGTAGATGGATACAACTAAGCGAGGAAAACATGTCATTCAGATTGAACCAGTATATCATGGATTTAGAGTCGAGTCAGGTCATTTTGGTTAGTCTTACACGAATCAGGTTGAGTTAGTAGGTCTAACTCGAGTTGTTTCAGGTGATGCCTAAGCTTAATGTTATCTTCTTATTTGTTGTCCAGCTAAACTTTAGATATAATTTTATACGTCATTTGAGTCTATTCGGATAATTTTGGATAGGATAGTTTTTGAATAAGATAGTTTTAAGTCGGGTCTTTTCAACCAGGTCTAACAAAGTAAGGGTCAGTTCTAGTCAATCTGGATTTCGAGTCATATTTGTTTTTTTCTGTTTGTGTTTCGGGTTGGGTAAGCTTTTGACAGTTTAGATACAAGTCATACAACTTAAAAAGTACTTAGATAATCACATGCTTACCCAATCAAGCATCATACCCTTCTGAACGTGACCTTTACCAGCATCTATCGTCTTCTGCCCAGTGATGAGTTCCAAAAGTAGAATGCCATACCCAAAAACATCAGTCTTTTCTGATGATTGACCAGTAGAGAGATACTCAGGGGCAATGTGACCAATGGTACCACGGACAGCGGTGGTAACATGTGAATCCTTTCTATCCAAGAGCTTTGCGAGACCAAAATCACCGACCACAGCTTCAAAAGTCTCATCAAGCAAGATATTAGCAGCTTTTACATCCCTGTGGATAATTTTGGGATTACACTGCTCATGCAAATACAAGAGACCACGGCCAGCCCCTAGAGCAATGTGCATGCGCTTGCTCCAGTCTAATGTAGGCTTTTCATGACAAGGGTCTGCAATCAAAGAAAATGGCATCAACATAATGGGCATGAAGTACAGGCCGTTTTTCAACGAGTGATTAATATCATAAAGTGAAGAGTCACAATGTATATTACATGTATATTTTAGCAAACCGCGCATAAAGCTGTACTAAGTCCAATTAAGAAGAACCGATACAAGAGTTACCACAAGGCACAAGCAGTAATATGAGTATGGATACATCAACAACATATCTCTTCATCATTGAACTCAAGGCAAAGTCTAATAAACATGACGGACTTGATAATTACTGACAAAATCAGCATAAGATATCATAGATACTTAAAAATACAGAAGTCAGGCAGGCAAGCACAAACCTCTCAATCGATCAGCCACGCTCCCATTTGGCATGAAAGGATACACAAGCAGTCTCTCATTAGGTGTCATACAAAAGCCGTACAAGCGTAGAAGATTTCTGTGCAGAGCCAATCCGATCATCTCAACTTCTGTTTGAAACTGCACTTCACCCGTGATGTCAGGGTCTCTCAGCCTTTTAACTGCTATCATTGTCTTATTTGGTAAACAGCCTTTATAGACAATTCCAAACCCACCCTGCCCTAATATGTTTTTGGGGTTAAAGCTGCCTGTAGCTACTTGAAGTTCACGAAAAGAGAACCTTTTCAGATGACCAATATCAAACTCATAGTCTTGCTGCACTGCATATTAAAAAGAAGCAGAGGTCATGAAAACCTGTACGCCTTTCACACGAGATGTGGCAAACGGGTCATTCGGGTAGGTTAAGGGTTGCGTAATTTCCTTTTGGATTTTTCTCGTCGCATTACTATCAGATTATTCTGTGTCCGGGTCAGCTCGAGTCAGGCCTAGTGAAGACGATTCATTAGGTATGAGCAAATCATTTCACATAATCGTTTTTTCAAGTTTTTATCGTCTGTTGTGCAGATAAACTAAGCCATGACTTCAAATTAGCTATTTCAGATCTGATCATTTCCAGGTTGGGTCATTTTGGATTGGGTCAATTCGAGTTATTGGTTATTCTTTTGGGTCAATTGGGTTGCATACTTGCATTAGTTTTGCCCGGTCTAATTTAACAGAGAATTAAAAGGCAACAGGACATACCATACGATGTCATGAAAAGATGAGACCTGCAGTAGTGGACCCATCCAACTACGAGCAATACAGAAACCACAAATATGCAGCTAACACCGACAGCCACAGGCCTTTTCCACTGATATTGGTGATTTATCTTGGGAGGAGTACTTGTGCCCGAAAGGGAATCTATGAGGAGCATTAATCAATTTCTAAAACAACAGATTCACGAGACAGTGCACATATACAGAGAGAGTTCAGTAGAAAGCATACTATTTACTACAGGCTTTGTTTCATCCAAGCAAACTTGTGGAGATGATGAAGAGCATAGGAATCTATTCCCTGTTAAACTGAGATCACAGATGCAGTTTGTCAGTCAATACCGATATAAAACTAAGAAACCACGCCAGAATCGATAAAATTAAAAATAGATCAGTTGAATAAAAAATTCATCTATCCACCAATAGTAGGTAACAACCAAAAAACATTAAAGGTGGTACGAGACCATTCAATTAGATTGGATAATTAACACATTCTACCTTATTTGAAAAACATTTCAATTTTTCAACCAAACATGATCTGAAATACGATGTGCGCTCGGGTATCATCCCTCGATTTTCTAATGGACATCGTTGAAACTTTTGACAAACTATAAAAAAAATCTGTTCCTTATAACATCATGTGCTCTGAGCTCTATCTCCTTGCTCTTCTATGCTCTTACAGTCTTACACTACTCAGATTCAATGTTTAGACTAAGCAGTCTGAAAATCAAGATTATTGTAGTTACAAATTAATAAGGACTAGTTTGAAGCGATCCTTTGCAGGTACCTCTTAGTCTCTTAAAGCTTTCTATTAATTCTTACATGGCATATTATGCAAAGTCATGCCTCCAGCTCCAAATCTTTGCTTACTGAATTCGTAATCGTAAGGTATGCATATTTCTTGATTTCAACCCCGTAAAATATTTACTCTCTCAGCAGAAAAATTGTAGTAGATAAATTTGTTTCTTTGTATCATTAACAAAGCAGAAATACTCTGTAGCATGGAATTTGTTCCTTTGTATCATTAATGCATATGTTAATGAATTTGAAACATTATGGTGTTGCAGAAAGTAGTTGAGGCTTCCAAATTTACCAAAAAATTCTCATGAAAGGATCAGTTCACATCAGAGCATCAAAAATATGAAAAGAAAAAGAAAGTTCCATATTGATATCTGCAGAAAAAGTCAATACCTGTATGCTTTTGCTAGTATTCTCGGAGTGGGGCCGGTAAGGTTGTTGAATGACACATCCCTGTGAATGTTCGAAATAATGTTTTCATTTCATTGCCTAAGCAGTGAGATAGATGAAAAAACAAGGAAATAAGTGAAAGGAAACATACAAGAATGAAAGACCTGTAAGATTTGCAACCTGCTCAGGAATCTGTCCAGACAAATTATTCCTACTTAGCTTCCTACAACGAGTAAAAAAATGCATAATATATGACTTATCATAGTCTTTACAGGTAACAATGTACAAACAGTGTTTAAAGACAAAACTTTCAGGTTGTACTCACAAGTAACTGAGACGGCCGAGGTAACCGATTGAGTCAGGTATCTCACCAGTAAGCTGGTTACTGGAAAGATCAAGAGTTTGAAGCATTTGCAACATCCCAATCTCAATTGGAATTGACCCGGATAACTGATTGTTCTGAAATGACCTGCATGACCATTATGTAATGAGATCACTTCGTTCACGGAGCTACCATATCTTACCCCTCACACCCTTAACCCACTGTTTGTTGGAGCCCTTGAGCCAAAAATTACAAGAAAGACAAGAAAATGATCTGTCGGTCCTAGACCATAGTACCATACAATAATCTCCTCTTAAGGTAGCATTATATATAATACAGTATACTAGAGAATTACGAAGCTCACATTGATTTAAGATGAGTCAAGTTTCCGATACTGGGTGATAGTGTTCCTGACAATCCCATACTAGCCATATCACTGCAAAGGAAACAAATAGCAGAAATTGAAAGCATGAACTTCTTCACAATCAACATCCCAATGGGTATGCACTACAGCCATTATACAAAACCTTAGAACATGTACAATACAAAATAAAGGAGAGCACTTGTTTTGCTCTTACATTTACCCTCTCTTTGGACGGCGTCAAGCAATTTTACGTCCACAATAGCATTATTCTCCTACGCACTCTCTGCCTCCTTTATCCCACCTCTTCTATACTTACGTCAAGAAAATCCAAAAGTTGATTAACCTATACTACTTGTCAGCAAATATATGATCTGTATGGTTCCACTCCCTTGCTCACTCTTACCCAACACGCAGCTCTCCATTTTTCTCCGTAGAGTGCACAAGAAGACCATAGTATATAACAAGCTATCATGTGCAAAATAAAAACTACATTTTTGCTCCTTAGCAATAGAGAGCACCTTATATTGTCCATATTGTACATGCTCTTTCAAAGCTTATTTTGCTCTCTATGACACTATTCTTCCCTAGTTATTTGTAAACTATCCAGATTTATGAACAACGCGAAACCAGGATTTTCAATTAGGGGGCAAAAAAAAGTTCAAGGGGGGTGAACGAGTAATGCCGTAGGATTTTCATTGTCCAGCGAGACAAGCGCCTTAGTTAGCCCCCCGCCCCTAATACTGCCACAAACCTCATTCGGATGAATCAAATACCTGATTTTAGGGAAATGAATGTGACTTACAGAGATGTAACAAAACCCTCAGCAGAACAAGCAACCCTATTCCAAGTACAAGGATCAACTGAATTAATATCCCAACCGTCGAAAACATTGAGCTCATCATCTTCCATTTCCTTCTTCACTGACATCAATGCAGCCACTATATACACCATCCCAAATCCAATAACAATACATTATCAACATATAATATCATTACATTACAACAACAACATTACCCCCCAATGCCTCAATGGCTCCCACAAATTGCGAGGTAAGGGGTCCGACGTACGCAGCCTTACCTTGTATTAGCAACACAAAGATGTTGTTTCCGAATGACCCAACACAACAATATCCAAAATAAACACAAACCCACTAATTATTCAATAAAAAGGTAGTAACTTGATACACAAAACCTCATTTAAGACCGCCGTAACCTTAAGGCGGCCTCTTTTATGATATATAGTTGGTTTAATACTAGCCAGAATAACATTGTCGTAAACTTAAGACGGTCTTAAACAAGACTAATTGAACTTGATAATGGGCTTAGGAAACTGACCTTCATAGTTGACACCTTTAGGAGAAAGAAGACTATCTGCAGCTACAGCAACATTAATGCACAGAAAAAACATAACCAAAAAGATAACCATGACTAAAGATAGTTACTTTACAACAAAAATAACAAACATTTTAAGATCTTTGAAACTTTTTGATAGATTTTTTTAGTCAGAAACATAAAGAGATTGGAGTACTTCCATTAAAGGCAAGATTTATAGAAGGTTTTATTAAAATGGTACTTCTAACTTTTAAGAGTAAGTTCAAGGAGAGGGGACTAAAAACTCCGTCTTAACCATTCGGCGGGCGCGCATAAAGAAACGGACCTAATCTACCAAGAGACGGGATTTATATACCCTCTGACCAATTTACCCTTTATCTTCACACTTATCTAGGTTGAGTCACTTTATTACTTTACCAAAACTAATCCAACCCCTCTTCCTCTTTCAGAGCATCTACATTGAAGTACATTGAAGAGTAGATACTCTTCCTCTTATTTTCTCTCTTTCCCACTATCTTTTTGACATCTCACGCTCTCTCTCATCCAACTCATTTTCCACTATCTACATCCTCCTCCTCCTACTCTTCTTTTAATTTTTTTTCCACATCAAAGAGGATCCTCTTTACTTCATCTTTCATATTTTAATTTTTTTTTATAAATGTTGATATGATAATTATATAAAATAAAACCACATGCAATAATTCTGTTGGGGAGTGGGCACAAGGGCCTAGGTTGTACTTTCTTTAAAAATAGAGGAAGTCTTCCTCTTCCTCTTCCTCTTTCAAACACGATGATAAAATTAGTCCCACATTGAAGAGGATATCCTCTTAAAGGAAAAAATGTGTTAAGAGGATGCATCATCCTCTTCAATGTGGGTGCTCTCAGAATTCATATACCTACTTTTCTACTGCAAAAAATTTGGAAAAGAAAAATTAAGTCCATGGCATAATCAGGTATTGATCTCTACTTGTTATCTTACTAATTCGTAGTGTACTTAAATATTATCATTTGAGTTGTGTAGGGACTWAAATATGCTAAATATTTGTYATAATTATTTGTGAATTTCTAATCTTGAGACGACAATTTTTTTGGTAAACCATTCATTTGTTTCCTTTTGGTACAATATTAGTTTCGTTAATTGATTTTATTGTTGTCTTTGATCTAATATTTTGCAAAATAGTATGCCTTCATCTTGTTTTTTTTGTTGCCCAGAAGATGTTTGACATTTCAATTTCTTTGTTGTTATGCTATTTTAGTTAATTTGTTATGGTAGAATATGATCCATGTACATCTAATTTAAACAAAGGGTTAATATGATTATAAGGATTTCGACAACATTTTATTCTTATTCTTACAAGTTAGGAATCGATCTCGGTCTCGGTCCGACATGGATATAAATAGTAGCACTGCTAGGCAAGGCAATGTCAACGAATTACATGGTAAGAGGCACTTTATTAGTAGCACTGATATAAATAGTAGCACTGCTATTGAAGGCACTTTATTACCAAATTTTGTAAT
>VHZZ01004577.1:22734-49730 GCA_009801015.1 Silene noctiflora | reverse complement strand
TTGTTTTTATTGTAATTGCATTAATAATTCAAGCTGATTTGATGTTGTATTATAATTGAACAATTTTGAGTGATAAACATTGAAGTGATCTAGCAGGTGCATAAAACCTTTGAATTGTTGACTTTCAACCACAGAGCGACACCTCAGCTATGTGGTTGTTGCTTTAATAAAGAAGATTCAAAGATAAAGCACTGATAAAGGAGTATCTTTACGGTGTGCTCCTCTGAGTTTAAAAAGGTGTTGATAAGAATGCGGAAGGGATTTAAATAAATGAACGATGATAGTAGTGAGGATCGAAGTCGTGACTCGTGAGACCGAGTGACAAATTTGAATCCGTGGGGATATTGCTCGGATTAGACCTATAATCTTATCAAACGATCTCTGATATCGTTCATTCTCTTTGAAATTGACCTTATCAAAAATCGTAGTTCGTGTAACTTAATCAACCGTATTACACGTTCCCTCATCGCCATAATCATCAAAGACCGGAGGTAAATCAAGATTTAAGAAAGAATTATCTTCCTCCTGAATTTCAAGACCTATTGACTATAATTCAGGTCATTGTTTGAAGACGCGTCAAACAGTAACAAAGGTTGGATCGAAAACTCGTCGAATCCGGGTTGTACAATTGCACAAAAGCTGTGTTTTTCTTATATCTTGAATGAATAAAAATAACGTACAATTTCCTACTAAAATAGCTTTCGTCTTCTTAACCGACAAGACTCCTGTATAAAATATAAAATAAATAAAATACTAAAACTTAATCAATAATCTAACAACCAACTAAATCTAATCTTTTGATTAGTTTTATTCCGTCCTAACGACTGCTAATTGCATCAGCTACTCAGCTCACCCGTGTTCGACCCCTATCCTTGCACTACTTTAATTAATACGCCATCAGAATCGTATCAGGTGCGCCTCGAGTGTGCCTTGGATGAGGCACTAGTTGGAACGCCTCTGTGCATTCTAGGTGCGGCTTTCTGACAAGGCTCGCTTAACAAGAGACACTAGCTCGCACTTTCCATATCTTTTTCTTGATTTATGCTCTTTCTTTTTCCAATATTCCCAAACTTTAGTCCTTTACCGGCTTTTGATTTCGTTGATTCCTTTGCAACGTGCAATCTGAATATATTACCTTTAAAAGAAAAGATGTACCTGGTTTTGATGGTTGTGGTTGGTTAAGAGATGTTTGTTGAAGAACTTGGGGCTATGAAAGGTTTGCATGGTAATTTGTTCCCCTTCTTAGACGGTCTACACAAGTGTAATTTACAGTGATTTGGAGCCTTGTTTCAATGTGTACCGATACCTTATGTCCATGTACCATGCTGTAGTGTTGCTTCTTGTTTGGTGATAACTTAAATTAATTAGATCATGAATTGCAATGTCACAGAATGTTTGAAGGTCGTTTTTTTTCTGGGTTGTTTTTACAAGGCAATTACGTCACCTTTAATCACAATGAATCCTTATGTTTAAGATGTGCAGCATTTCTTCTTCTCCTGTAGTAATAGGTGCCATTGACAATGAAACATAAAATGAATTTGAACTTGCAAGGCATTCGTAGAGGAAATTTCTTGCAAAAGATTATTAGGAAGTGATGTATCCCCTCTATTCCCATGGATCAGTGTAGACCATGGGGGCTATATAGTTTCGCAAAAAACTGAAATAAATAGGAGACTGGTAGAAGAGCGGCCAAAGATTCAGACAAGGCTCTCAAGTTTCTTTCCTAGGTTTAATGCTATGTATTTTTTTTGATCTTTTTAGCTTGATTGTACTGTAACTAGATTGAGTTATAGCAAAATTTTGCCAATTATTGGACTCACGTCACTAATTTCAGTTAATCACATTTCTACTCTCTTTTCCTTCTAGTCTTTCTAAAGGCAACGACAACATCATTTAATAATTGGGAAAACTGTATTTGTACGCCGGGCACCAAATTTTGTGTCTGCCACGACCCATTTCAAAATTTAGAGCATAACTCAAGTCGTGAATTCTATTAGATGGCTTGGTAGTCTGATTAAGTGATGTGCTACTCCAATGTTACTTTTTGTTATTGTAGCTGCTATGTACAATAGGAGCTACTCTTCTGATTGATATTTTGTCAAAAATTTTTGAAGTATTTTGAGAAATTCATGTTAGCTATAATTCTGTATTTATTTTGCTTTGATAATATATGATTAGGTTTGGAGAAGAGAATTTTTGTTGCTACCAAACAGAGAGGATGAATTTTGGTGATTGTTAGTTAATTTTGTGGTTTATTGGTATTCGTAGGTAAAATCCTACCAATTTAATCATGAGAACTGCAATGAGGAAGCTCATAAGTCCTCAGCTCAAGGAGCCTCGACAAACACCACCTTTAGGGATTCTTTCTCCAGCTTCGACACCAATGCTTGAAGCTTTCCCCACCCCACTTCCCACAGTATCTCTCGTTGCATCAACAACGCAACCCCAGCTTTTAGCCTTCCTTACGACACACCTACGTCCACCAATCACACCTCAAACGCTGCTGCATTTCCTCAAGAACAAGCTCCATTACCATCCAAAGTTTACGCCTCTTGACTTCCACATTTTCCAATGGGCGAGTACCATTGATTCTTATCGCCATGACCACAATATTTATGAATGGATGGTTAGGACCCTAGCCATTTCAGATCGCTTTGACGCTCTTCGGGTTGTTCTACTAGAAAGTATGCCCTCTAAGTCATGCCCCTGCTCCGACGGGATATTTTGTTGTCCGAGAATTGAACCAATCTTTAGGTTTGCCATCAATTCTTTCTGCAGAGTTGGGAGATTAGATGATGCATTGATAGCATTTGATACTATGCGAAAACTGATTGATGGGAGGGCTAGTGTTCTTGTCTATAATATTTTGATTCATGGATTTGTGAAGAATGGTCAACTTGACAAGGCATTAAGCTTGTATGATAGGCTTATAAATGATAGAGTAATGCCAGATGCTTTTACTTTCAATATACTGATTAGTGGATATTGTAAGAGTTTGATGTTTGGTTCAGCTTTGGCATTGTTTAAAGAGATGAGAGCTAAGGGATGTGAGCCTAATGTTGTTACTTTCAATACTTTGATAAGAGGGTTCTTTAAGGATAAGAAGTTTGAGGAAGGGGTTGCTATGGCATATGAAATGATTGATATGGGGTGCGAGATCTCAAGCATTACTTGTGAGATTTTGGTGAATGGTCTGTGTCAGGTAAAAAAGACATCGATGGCATGTGATTTGCTGATCGACTTTGTGAAGAAAGGGGTTTTGCCTGATGGGTTTGATAGCTCTGACTTAATTGAGAGGCTTTGTTGTGAATCCAATGTGGGTAGAGCACTAGAGGTCGTCGACGAGATGTGGAAGAAAGAAAAAGCCCCTAGCTTCATTGCCTGTAGCACTTTAATAGAAGGTTTGAGGAAATTTCAGAGGATAGAAGAGGCACTGACATTGACTGAGAAGATGCTAAAAGAGGGCATTCTTTTGGATAGCGTGACATTTAACTGTCTTCTTCAAGATGCATGTCGTCTAGGAAAAACTGCTGAAGGTGACAGATTGAGGTTGCTGGCTTCCAGCAAGGGTTTAGCTGCCGATGCAATGACTTTTAAGATATTAGTTTCTGGTTACACAATGGAAGGTAAAATAAAAGAGGGTGAGCGCCTGGTTGAAGAGATGCTGGATAGAGAATATCTTCCTGATATTGCCTCCTATAACAGATTGATGGATGGCCTGCACAGTAAAAAAAATCGAGCTAGATCACGATAAAAAAATTTGAGGCAGGTAACTAAGCCGTGTTTCCATTCTATCTCTATCTGTTAAGCTTACTGTCTTTATTTTGTAGTGGTCATGATTAACATAAACTTGATACTTGAGCAAAAAGAGGGATACCCGTTCTTTTGAAAAAAAATTCTTCATGTATCTAGAGAAGTTTCGCTTCCCTGTTGCATTGTGGGTGCAATAATGATTTGTTGTCTTAGATTTGAGCTTAAAAAAATTCACTAGAAAATTTTACGAGAGAATTTAGCACTTAATCTTTCAAAATTTAATCTATTGATAATATATTTATCATCTCACAGCTGATAACTCAGCAATGGAATCAATGGAGGCTGGAGTGGTGCAGCACTGGCGGATGGATAATATGAATTGCCGGAACATATTCCAACCATGACCGATTATTTATAAGCCAGTCTCAACTGGACATTGCCAGTGGAGTTCTGGCACCAGGACAACCGTTATTATGAAATGGTAATTCTCATTTCCATCATGTCTTCGGTTGAATTATTTCATGTTGTCTTGGTTAAATAATGACATGTGATTGACAGGATTTGGTAGTAATTGCACAATACGATACAATAATTTTGGAAATTGCAAACTACTTTTCTGGTTGTAGTTTTTCGTGTTTCTGATAGTTGTTTGAGGAGGTGTGTGAGCATTTAAGGACACAACATAAGCAAGTCCACTAGTATATGCATCATGCACCAGATGTGCATGTAAAAGTTGAAGGAGCTTACATTAATTATTATGCTTGGCAGACATTTATGTAAATTGTATGTAAATCATAGTTGCATTGTTATCAATCATATTTAGCATGGAATTAGAGATGTGTATCGAAAATGAAGGGCCAGTAAAGGAGTAACATTTACTGATGAAGTCACGAAGGGCCAGTAAAGTTCTCCTTCACCCTCTCTCCTTAAACCGCATTTTTTTTCCGTTGCATCCCAATTCTGTCTTAATCACTCATCACTGTATTCGGCAATATTTTTAATAATAAACTTAACTGAAATTGGCCAACATTGGCCTCTGGTCTGTAAATGATCAAGTGATAGAAGGGCTGAAAGAAAATCATGATCAATAGTGATACTGGCAAAGTGGCAAGATAATAGTACTTTCCAGTGGAGCAAGGACTCATCTCCCCATTTTTAATGCTTGACCAATGTCAGGGAATTTACTTGGACCGCGTGACTGAATTGGTTAACTTTCCAAGACGAGGTGTGCACAAGTATAATATTTTTCTTAAGTTCACCTGTCTATCATCTTGGTGATCTTAGCGTAAGAAGACCCCTGTTGCTGAGGTGAGCGCATGTGCAACCCGTAAAATACATCACAAAATCCTACTGCCCTGTTGGTCTAGTGCTCCTGGGCAGAAGAGATAAGTACTAAGTCTGACACAATTGCGATGGGCGTTAGCCTAGTATGCTAAACCGCTTCTATTCAGAAATCTTGATATTGTTTTTCGACTGAGAATAGTACTACTTCGTTCTATTGAATTGTATACATTTTTCCGATTTTCTCACATTTTTTGAAAAATACATTACAACTCAATGAAGCGGAGGAAGTACTTGCGTTCTGTACATAAACTGATTAGTGATAACGTTGGTGTGGGAATACTCCATAAAAGACTATGTTGTGTGTTCTTTCGGTTTTATTAACTGGTGGATTTTCTAGAGACGATTTGGATTTATTCCAGCTCTTTATTCTTGTACATCTACTAGTAATAGACTAATAGGATGATGTTGATGTAAGATTCGGTTTTGTGGAACTTTTTTTTTTCTTTTTCTGTGTTCTTTAAGATTAAACTGCCAACTTAGAGCCTACTCCTTGGAAACTTGGATCAACTATTAAGGGTCGAACTAGTAATAAAAGGCCGTGGGTATTTACTATTTAGTCATACCCTTTTAGTCAAATAGGTGTGATGTTTTTATTAGCTAAACTTGATGCACTGGTCCTTGATGCTCGACTTGGGTACGACCCTAGCTATGCATGGTATAGCATATGGGGTTCTAAGTCCTTACTCTTGAAGGGATTAAAGATGAGAGTGGGAAATGAGCATAACATAAATGTGTGGAGTTATGCGTGGCTCCCTGGGAGAGCTTTTGGACGCGTCCAGTCGCCCAAGCTGGGATCAGATATGAATATGCTTGTGGCGGACCTGATAAACCCAATAACAAAAATTGGTGTAGACTGGTTCTTGAACTGCTGTTGAGTGGTAGACTTCCTGCGTGTGTGTAGCTGGTACTGTCGTACTGGAGGCCTAATAGTAATAAGGATGGCAATTTTACGGGTAAGCCCAATACTATTGCTAATGTTGCCAGAATGTGTGTCTGTGTAGCCTGGGGTTGATATATTGTAATGGACTAAGGCTCTAGTTTCCCGCTTGCCATACTAGCTATGGCGGAGCTTGATTTGAAATAAAAACTCCTTTCTCCCCGTTACTCGACTAAAAAAAGGCTAAGAAGAGGTGTTATGTTCGTTTTTCAATTTATTTTGTTTAACAACAATATTCCTTGCTAATGAACTAACCCTAAATCCTTGCAGTACTTATTAAGCCCGGCGCAAAGAAGTTAATGTCAATTTCATGTATGAGGTTGAAGGGCCAAGTTGGGTGCCGGCTTGGTTAGCCAACTTATCCAGCAGAATGTTCGCATTTTGATCCGTGAACAGAAGTTGACGCTCAATGAAAATATGCTTTTATCACTACTGCAATCATTTTTTATACTGAGGAGATTGCAAAGCTTGTAGACACTATACAGTCTCAGGCAAGTAATAGTGTATCCTATCCCAATCCGTTGTAAATATTTCAGGTTCGAGACCATGTGAATCTACACTCGTTCAACTTATACAACGGATAGTTTTGCCAGCTTTGTGGCCGCCCGTGGGTCAACATGACTAGAATTCAGGTTGCCAGACAGTGGAAAAAGAGAACGCGGTACTTCCACAGTTCCACCCTTTCAGACCAAACCATCCGATAATCACAAATACGTAAGGAGAATTTTGAAAAACGGGTAATTTGGTCTGGATGGGAAGGAAATCGGGAATCGCTATCGAAATACGAAATGAATGATTGATGTAAAATTGTAAACATGTACAGGAGCTATCAATTTAATTGATTGAATGAGGCGCACTATAAAAATTCATTGGACAAACTGCATGGCAACAATTTTATTAGTTGGAAAATTCAGAGTTAGAATATTTTAATTCAAATGCTTACCATATACATAGTGACAACTTAAGCAATTGAGGTGTGCAGCTTGTCTCCTACATTTCAGACTGTTGCATTCCAATTCAAAACAAGTCATGGGGATAAAATCAATATGGTCCCTTATCAGTGGCGGATTTAGGGAGTGTTAGTCGGAGTGTTCGGCTCCGTTGAATATTGGAAATTTCGAAATTTTTAGTTAAAGTTTTTTATTTTTCGGGCATTACTTTACGGTATTACTAGTTCGCCTTCGTTAAAATTTTTCACCCCTCTAACGGGAGAAAGAGGAACATACATCGGATGTATTACCTCATAATTTATTGTTTTTGAGGACATGTGAATTTTTTCTAAGTTTATTAGCTTAAACTTTATTTGTTTTTTAGTTTATGTGTATTTTTTCTGAGCTTATTAAAGTTCATACGTTAATTTTTTTTTTTTAATTAAAACTCAAATTTAATTAAGCTTATATGTAATGTTTTTGAGTTTTACTGTAACTTTTTGAATTTAATGTTTAAGTGGATGAATTCAAAAACTTTATAGTAAAACTCGTAGTTTTTAAAACAAAACTCAACAAGTTTATTAAAATGCTCAAAAACTATATAATTGGTGGTAGTACATCGGATGTATAATCCATTTACTGCTTTAACGGGGAATCCTAGCTCCGCCACTGTCTCTTATGCAATTTTTTTTTCCGGTATTTTCTGGTTTAAAACAGACATATCTATCTTAAACAATCAAGCGGGTTAAATTGATTTATGAGACAAAAAACATAATGTCTAAGAAATAATGATAGATTTCTGTCCCATCCTTCTATATATATGAGGTAGTATTTGACCCACATAGTTCAAATATGGTTGTCTTAAGAGACACTAATTATTTTTTTTTCTATAATAAAAAAAGAAAAAAGAGATCTAAAGTGGCCAACTTTAGAATGAAGACTAATGCACTAAAACATTACTCATTTTGAAAGAAAGGCCCTAATTTAAGTCTATAAATTTTGATTTAATTAAACAAAATTATAAAAATAAGAAAAGATATGAGCTCAATTTGCCTACCTCGTTTATATGTTTTGTTTCCTAATGATTTGATTTTATGCCCCACGTGTTTTACTAATTATGTCAAAAGAGATTTCCAGATTTTTCTTATTGGGTAGGGTGTACGATGACATGGTACACCCGGTGTACCTAAGAATTTCTTTTAGCTAGCATCTTCATACTTCTAGTATTTTTAGTTTTACTGCTTTCATTTATTTTGTAAAATTACGACATATTTAATTTGAAGAATTTCAATCGGGTATCTTGGTCCATGTTAAAGTTTGGCAATAAATATCTTGAAAAAATGATGCGCCAAATACTTAATTATTACTTTTTCCCTTTTTCAAATGAATACTACCTCCATTCAACTCCACGCTACCACTATCTATTTTTCACACTATTCAACAGACTCTATGAATAATAAAAAAACCAAATTTAACACGAGTTCTTGAATGATACGGCCGACTTACAATAATTTATGGGTAATGATAATTACATTTCTTAGGGAACAGTATTTAAACATTAAATATCTTCCAAATTTGGTATTATTTTAGGAATTAATAACTAAATTACACATTAACTAATACAATAAATGCAAATATTAAGAATTTATTAATTTAGTGTATACAATACAACCTATTTATGTTTTCGTACTTGTTCTTTTTAAAAACATTTGTAATACTTTTAATTAATACTCATTCTTATAATGTCGATACTTATTTTATCGTATTTTGTTGCCTTCCATATATAGTACGGAGTACATCGTATTGTATCTTTTATGCCAACTATTAAAGATTAAAGGATCTCACAATAATTATTCACTTTTGATTTAAAGGCTAAAAATGATTTCAATCATGTGCAATGGGGTACTCATTTAACTATAAATCTATAATTATGAAAATTAGATTTAGATTGATTGAATTCAACTGTTATTGCTTATTCTTAATCATCGTAATTTTGACGATATGACTAACAATAAAGTATTCTTTATTGTTAAATTCCGTTCACAAGTGTAATGAACTAAAGTCAACATTAAAGAATTGTTAAGGGTAAAAATAATTTGACTTTTTTCTATTACTTTTTACTCCGTACTATTTATGATAAACTCTATCAACTCTATTAAATAAACGCTAGAGAATTTCAACGCGCTTTAGGCTCTGTTTTCTTTGGCTTAATTTCAGTTCAGTTAACTCATATTTCAACTCCATTCTGTTCAGCTTAACCTCAATTCAGTTCAGTTCAGCTTCATGGCTTTATCAGCATTTGTGGCGGGTCTAGAAGATGAGAAGTCAGATGAAAAAATGGAGTTCTAGTTTAACGGATTTAAAAACGTACAAATATATTTAAAATATTAAATTTTTAATTATCTAAAATTTATACTCTTATTTATGTAGAATTTAGAAATGACTCATCGACCTTACTAATTCAAGATAGAACACAAAATCACAAATTTACATTTGAAATGTGTCACAAGCTTGTGTTGTCTCATATCCGTATAAAAAATGCTTACAACCCACGTTTCAGTTACAAGTAGGGATGGCAATGGGTCGGATTGGATCGGGTTTTGCAAGATCCAAACCCGATCCACTTACTTAGTGGATCACAGATCCATATCCATACCCAATCCATATTCAAAATTTTAAAATCCATACCCGATCCATTATACTTTTTTTAAACCCATACCCGCTCCAAATCCATACCCGATCTACCATGTAATCCAAAACCCAATTCAAAATTTGATTTGACTACATAAAAAATTAATCTTATATAAGAAAATTGAAATTTCAAGTTTAATAAAGCCTAAATTTTCAAAAATATCCAATTGAATCGGGTTCGGGTATGAATGGATCTGGTTTGGATTTGGTTCGGGTTTTCCAATAGTGGATATGGATATGGGTTTTTAAATAGTGGATCGGGAATGCATTTTTAAAGGGTGGGTTTGGATCGAATTTTTTCCTTCGGTTCGATTCAAATTCGATTCAGTTTGGGCTATAATTGTCGTCCCTCGTTACAAGGAAGAATAGCTCCCGGAAAATATGTCAACAGAGCTACCTTATAAGTGTAAAATTTGTCCAAGCAGCCGATCTAATTACTAATTAGATGGCTGCCATGTGAATAGAATTTTGTTGAAGAATAATTTGAACTAAACAAATGACGAGTGGAAAACAGAACATTCTTTATTTGTGTTAAATCTTTGTTTCATCCAAAGATGAACTCATATCTTATTATACTCATCACCAATATTATACTCCCTCCAAGTCTAATTGTTGGTTCCTATTTCCTTTTTGGTGATAGTTTAGTGTTGGTTCCCCTTTCCTTTTTTGGTAAGTTTTGTGTGGTCCAAATTCAATTTCATGTGGGGTAGGGTGTTTTGTGTGGTCCAAATTCATTTCCTTAATTTTGGTGCCAAAAGAAAGAGAACCAACATTAAGACTTGGAGGTAGTACTAAATACGTTTCCGTCAATTATTATCCTTTAATTTTGGTACAAATATAAAAAAAAATGGAGAAGGTTAACCTATTAAATGACAAGTTGAGGAAATTGAGTGTGAAGGATCGAATTGCTTATCAAAAGCATTTCTAAAATAGAAAGGACAATAATTAACCGAGACACCTCAAAATGGAACAGGATAACAAAAACCCGGGACGGAGGGAGTATTATATTATATTAACACCAAAACAAAACAAATATTATATTATTGGTATAAAGTGAAAGAATAAAAGAAATTAATAATGACTTTACTAAAGAAAAGGAAAAGGTAGGAATGATTCCATGGATAAAGTATAAATAATTGGAATCAAGAAAGACAAAAAGGCAAAAGTTATACAAATTTAAAGGAGAATAAATAAAAAATTATAAAAATTAATTCACAATTTCTTATTTAAGATGTGAGTACCCGTCTAAAATTAAAACGAGTCAAATAATATAAATAAGATAAAAGTAGAATGTTCGTATATTAACGAAAAAACTTGTACTCTTCGTATATTATATGTAGATGGGATGTTATTTGACCTGTATTAATTTTAAAATAATTAAATCCGATTTAAGAGAGACTAATTTACATTAATTTATCATTGAATAGTTTTCTCTACAACTCACAAGAGACAAAATAATTAGTGGGATTCTTGATCCAATTTTTTTTCCAACATCACCACATTCTTCCCTCGTCTTACGGTCTTGTCCCCACTTCTTTTTGTCCCCATTTCTCTAATTTTTGTATAAATAATACAATATGCTTTTAAAAAAAAGTATAAAATTTAAAAGAAATTTTCTTTGAATAATATTTCAAACAAAACGTCTAACAATCGTTCTTTTATAAGATCGTTAGATATCGTAAAATGATCTCATAATAGCACATACAAATTAAACTTATTTTAAATTAGCAAGTTGGTAACAAATATAAAGCATAGAAGTAATCGTAAATCCTTATATGCGTTTAACAATCTTCCTTGATAATTTGTGGAGGATGAAAATTTAGGTGACGAGTACCACACGATATTGAATAAGCTTTTCTAGAGACCGATTTCATATTATATTAATGTGACTGTGTGAGTTATATCAATTGCTCCATACTATACTTGAAACTAATAAAACATCCATTATTCTTGCTTAAAACCTTTCATATCCTTTTTTATTTTTCGCATTAGTTTTTATCGGATGAAAGAATCGTCTTAAGTTAGGCAATCTTAGATAAGAATTGGTGATAAAGCAACAAATATAGAAACGTAATACAGGATATTATATACACTTATCATGTGAGGAGAGCGACGACTCATCATAACATTATCGAAAGACCGTCTCAGCGTAAAAATTTGAGCGCGGGCTGAAGTCACCTGAGACTTGTACGCCATGTTTTAAGATGACGTGTGGGGTAAAAAAAGTAAATCTCTTTCGGGACCGTAAATAAAAGATGCAAGAACTCGAGGAGAGTACTTTCCTCTTTTAACTACCTCACGCGCTTTCAAAGGAGCGTGAAACTCAAACAAATGTACCTATACAATACAGGACCATGTCTACTTGTCTAGCTAAGGGTGTATGTCCTTAAGTAAACCAATCACTTGTTGCATTGTAGGCCTCTTACTAGTGTTCTCCGCCGTGCACAAGTAGCCGACTCGGAGGCACTCTACAGCGGCACTGGTGGTCGAGTCCTCGTCGAGCTTCAGTCGATGATCTAACATTTTAGCCCCGTGACCGTCCCTTACAGATCTTCTAATTTGACCTAATATGTTCTCGGAAGCAATTGGTTGACCAGTTAGTAGCTCGATTATGACCAACCCAAACCCGTACACGTCATCCTCAGCCGACCCCACATTGTCATCTAAGCACATCCCGAAGTCGGCAATTCGAGGCTCGAGGTCATCGGAAAGAAGAATGTTCGACGGAACGAGATGGCCGTGGACCACCGGCTTTGACCGGGCGTGGTGGAGGTAAGCTAGCCCACGCGCCACTCCGAGCGCAATACGGTGGCGCGTGATCCAATTGAGTTTGTCAGGTGAAGTGGCAATGTGGTTATTGGGAGTGGATTCGGGGTCGATTTGGTAGTCCCAGGTGTCGGTACTCCAATCGTCCACGTTAGGTCTACCTGCGGGTAGCTCATGTAGCCATGAATGTAGGTCACCATTGGACATGAAGTCGTACAATACAAGCTTCTCCTTTCCTGACAAATTAAATGATGGATGGATGGTAAAAAACTATAGATTTCAACATAAATATGAAGTACATTATATTGATGAACTTACAATAATGCATTGAAAAAGAAGGTCCATTTCATAAATGAAATAATAAGTACCTCACAAATAAAATAATTGCTATGTCTCCAAGATAACATCATCCAAATTAAAATTAAAATTTAATTTTATTATGAGTGGTTGGTTGTTGGTTGCTCAAACTAATTATCTTATGTCTTTGTTTTATATTTATGTTGTATTAATTTTAAAATAGTCATTTAAATCTTTAGCATATGATTTTATTACTAATGTGAAATCAGTGGCGGAGCCAGAATTTGAGTTCAGAGAGGCGAAAATTTTTAGGGGGACGGATGGGTAATAATATAAGGGACACTTGGAAAAATTTCGAAAAATTTAACTGAAAATTTTGAAAAACTCAATCATCAGGAGGGCGGCCGCCCCTGCTAGCCCCCCTAGCTCCACCACTGTGTGAAATGCATACACTATTTACTAGAATATGGTTTTGTGACATTAGTAGTGTAAATTGTACCATTATTATTTGATGACGTTATCTCATTAAGCCAAGAAGACTGGTGTGTAAATATTTAAGTTTAAACTATTAACCCGTGTGTAAATATTTAAGACTCAATCATTAAGTTAAGAAGACTGGTTGGTAATTTTACACTGAAATATGAAAATTAACAGAGTTAAATTTGCTCTCGACATAACTAAGATCTTCTACTAAACCGAGGACTTTACCCTAAAGACACATGACATTCTAGTAGTTATTTTCTAGTTTAAATAGGTAGTTGCTAGTGATTATTGATATATGGCTTGTTTTAGAATTTAGTTTAGATGTAGCTATTCCAAACCTAACACAATACACCTTGTTTAGGGATCTTCCTAACTGTTTCAACTACTTATAAATGCATATTTCTTATATTTGTAACACAAAAATAGATTAAAAACAAATAAAAGTAGTTATGTAAATATATAATGTGGATTTGTTTTAGAGAAAGTGGCCATCTTTATTATTCTAGATTCCAAATCAACTTCCTTGACAATAACAGCACTCTAATACTGCTACTCTTTCTAGCACTTCCCCCAAAAATTTCACCAACTTAAAAGCACAATTAATAATCAACACTTTTAAACACAAAAACATATTCTCTTTACTTTTTTTTTTTTTTTTAAATATCGACAACGATACAATCCGTTTTGACATTAAAACGGGCCAAATAGCATTCCACTTACATAGATAGGATAATTTTCTTTTTTAATATCTAGACATTATACTTTTAACTTCTTTATATTATTTGATCTATTTTAATTTTTAATTTCAAGACGAATAGTCGGATATTCTTGCCTTAATTAAACACAAATGTATATAAAAACACATTTTTGTACAATTTAAAGCCAAATACTCATGTTCAAAAACGAACTTGCTAGTAATTAACTTTAAAAAGTTAATTAAAAACAAACTTACAAGAATACAATGTTATATTATTTCATATAAATTTTAAAAAGTTGGCAATCTAAGAATAGTTCTTAATTACAACCTCCTATAAATTACGGAGTATAATATATCTACTTCTCTATATTATAACTTATTATAAGTATATCATCTTAACCCAAAACGGTCTTAAGTATAAATTTGTGTCGAATATATTCCGCCACATCTTATCCCATGCTATATGACATTTGAGGTTTTGTTTACATTATTGCACCCAATACAAACAAAAAAACCCATAAATGCCGTAATATGTGAGCAATATGTATCAGACATAACTTAAAAAAAAAAAAAAAAAACAATTTTGAATTACACTAATATTGTATTCATGTATTGCATGGACCAAAGTCACCAACCAGTCTACGAGAAAGAACAAAATTTTCAAAGAAAAAAACACAAATTTCCAAAAAAATAATGATGAAATACTGCATGTTTTACTGCCCTTACGTTTACGTGACCTCTTCCATGCAATAAATATCATCTGTACGAAGAGAGGTGCCTTAAATCTTTCCGTGAGCCCTATTTATTGCTTGCTTCCTCTGTAGGTCCATTTTTTCCTAACTTCTTTATATTTCAACCATATCAATATTTCAATTTAGGTCAACTATATACTATAAATAATATTCGGTTATCGGTTCTAGTTCATCTCTCTTAACACGGATACTCATTTCGGTAAACAGAATAAGCTTGATATTAGTCTTTAGACTTTACTTTGTTTCATTTATTGATTTGACTCGTTTTAAGCATAAGATAGGTATATCAGTTTTAAAATAACTAACATATCACACCACTTTAGATATATAACCGAGAAACTGGGACGAAAGGAACTAATTGGTCATATGCAGGGGCGATTCTAGGATTTCATCATAAGGGGTGCAAAAACTTAACAATGATTTCGGCAACATGAACTAAAATTTAAACACAAAAATTCTTGGGATTAAAAAAAGTAAAAAAAAAAAAATGATCTAAATAATTCGAGTAGGTACAAAAAAAATACTTTGTATAAATTTATAAGTATATAGCTTTTTAATGTGAAAAGAGTACGGTTTATAATATAATCCAAATAACTGTAATCCAATAATATAATAATATGATATTTTTGTTTATTTTAATTAATTGCAATAGATATTTGAGTACATATATTTAATATTTTATCGTAAATATAATAAATAAGAGGATATTTGAAAGTCACGACATTAAAACTACAAGTTTAACTCTTGATTTCCTTAACATAAATTTTATATAAAAATTGATGAAATTTCAAAAAAAAAAAAAAAAAAAAAATAGAGCGATTTTATAACTAATACAAATCTGAAATGAATGACTAAAACGTAGGCATTAATTATTAAATAGCATTAGAGTCATAATTTATAGCTAAATGAGATAAAAGTGCAAAAATGTCAGCCATAGGAATTGAACTCATGACCAGAACAATAGAAACTAAGTTTCTAACCATTATACCATTGGACATTTTATGAATCTTATTGAAACTAACTTGTAAATATTTCAGAACAAAGGGAATGCAGGTGCATCCCCTGCACCGCCGTGAGAACTGCTAGTGGTCATACGTCCAAAAAAATTCAAATTGAGAACTCGGAAAACATTTTAAACATATTAGACATCTCACACAATGTTGATAAACTAAACGTGACAAATTTTGTATAGTACATTTATTTTTAAGTAGATAACAACCATCGATAACAACCATTTTTAAAATAATCAAAACTGAAATCGAAATTTATAACTCTCGTAGTTCTGGTTAATAGTTTTCTAGTTCATACCGAGTATTTGACTAGGGTCTAGGGATAAGATTGAAGATTTAGTACCACTTGTACTTTTATCCAAACATCATGAGGGTAAATATAGTAACCTACTAACCTATCTAAGGTAAAATTCAGATAATAAAACAACACAAAAAAGTCAAAGTAAAAAAAGTAAAAGTTAAGTTTACCTGCAATGCAATAACCAGAAATAGGCAACAAGTTAGGATGTCTAAGCTTAGACAAATCTTCAAACATAGCTATTATTTGTTCATTGTCAACTCCTCTTGCATTTTCCAAAACTTTAATTGCCACGTGGAGGTCGCCATGTAGGACTGCCCTATAAAGGGGCCCACACCTGCCTTCTGCCAGCTGTGACTCCCTTCCAAAGTGACACGTGGCAGCTATCAAGTCTTTGAAAGTCAAACTCATCAATGGCTTCTCAAACATTATTACTGGTGCTGATGTTGCTTCTCGTATCTCGACCGTCCATGATGTTCCTGAATAATAGAATTTCGTAAATAATATTCAACTAACTTTTTGTACAGAAACAAACTAGTAAAGTGAAGTATTATAGACTCTGATTCTTCTGATTTTTTACGTTTAAAACTTTTGTGGAGCGTATTTTATTCAAACGTACTGAAACAAATGAGTCAAGTGAAGTATTATTTTCGTAAAAAAACGACTAGATTATTTACGTAATCCTATTATTACCTGATTCAGTCTCGAACTCAAACGGTCCGGATTTGTCCATCTTGTAAGGAACTTGAATAGGCTTTGAAATGACCCATTTCTTTTTACTGTTCCTCAACTTAGTTCTATGAATGATGTACAACAAAGCAAACACCAAAACGACAACCCCAAGTGAACCAAACGACAATGCTAGTATCAACTTAAATTTATTGTTTTTTAATCTGGGTGCTCTGTTTTTACTCTGTTTTTTACTGGGATTGTGTTTCTTTGTGAGTTTATGAGATGGGATTTTTGAATTTGTTGTAATAATATTAGAAACAGTAAAATCCCCTGCTTTTAAAAATGCAGATTTACCAAATTTATGGTAATATTTTGGTAAATAATTACCAGTAAATTTATTAAATGAAATATTGAGGAAATTGAGATTTTGTAATGGTGGAAAATCAATTGGGAATTTTCCCAATAAATTATTGCTTGAAACATCTAAAAATATCAAAGATTTCAACTTTTTAATGGGATTTAAATTACCAGATAAATTACAATTTGAAATATCTAAATGATTTAATTTACTGAGGTTATAAAATAACCCAGATGGTAAAACATTCAAATTATTATGAGAAACATCAAGGTAACTCAAATTAGAAAACCCAGAAAAATTACCCCATTTAGTAAACCTATTATTAGAAAGATCAATACTTTGAACATTTGAGAAATGAGGTGAAATACCAAGATTACCCCCAAAATAGTTGTTAGAAATATTGACTTTTTGGAGTGAATTAAGTGACCAAAGCCAACTAGGGATAGACCCTTTAAGGGTATTATGGGAAAGATCAAGGGATTTCAAATGTGAAAGATTTCTCAAGAAATTCCAAGAAATAGTACCACTTAAATTATGAAATGAGAGATTAATTTCATTAATTTGTGAAGAACAATTTTTAGGAAAATGTTGGAAAATAGTGGAAGAGTTTAAAGGTGAAGAAGTTGAATTGAATGCTTTGAGAATAAGGTGAAAATCTGAGGGTTTAGTGCATTTTGAGTCAACAAAGGTGAGAAATAATAGTGTGAAGAGAATGAAGAGTTTTGTGAGATTATTATTAAATGTCATTTTTTTTTTTTTTTTTGAAAGTGTAAAGGAATGAATGAAGGAAAAATAGTGTGTGTTTTGGGGATGGTGAAAAAGGAGGATGAAGGGAATGTTGAAATTGAAGAGATTGAGATTTGTTTGGTTGGAAAATGAAGTGGAGTGGGGTAGTTACTAAAGTGTGGGTAGGTTGTTGATGTTTTGGTTTTGGTGTTTGTTTAAGTGGTTTTGTTTGTTTTTTTAGTTTAGTTGTTATGGTAGGAAGCTAAGAAAGGGAAGAGGAGGAAGTTTTTAATCCACCTAAAAATATCAAGATCTTGCAGGCTCTTGGGTTGGGTTGATAAGGTTTCTTTAGACTCGTAAAACTGACTCGACCCAAATAACCCGATCTGACACCCGAATTGATCCGACCCAGTATAACCCGACCGAATGTTTATTCTTGCAAACTGATTATTATCCATAAATAACTTGAAAATAGCTGACCAGAACCCGAAATGACCCGATCTAATCCGACCCGAAGTTTACAAACTTGAAATTACCCGACCCGAAATTGACCTAACCCGATTGATCTGTTTGTCAGGTTTAGTTGGGCTTGTATAGAGGTGGTTATTAGTTCATTCGAGTTGATTACGGGTCGAGTTGGAGTGAGTCAGGTCATCTTGGGTTCAGGTTGTGTTGGGTCAATAATTGGGTCCAGTAGCATAATAGTTCATATCAGGTCATCATCGGGTGTAAAGTCAAGTCTTTAAGATATTTCATAAAATAAATAAGTATTATAATAATATTTAGGAACAATTGATGAAAACACCCTTTAATGTTGCACTTTTTAAAACTTAATACCTCATGAAAAGTTTTTTAAAACTTAATACCTTAATGTGCACTTTATTCACATTTTGGTACCTTAAGTGGATTTAGGTAAAAAAAAAAGTGAAATACTACCGAGATTGAATCAACCGTGACTTATAGTTATAAGAGAGAAGAGAAGAGATTAAAAATATGAACGGAGTGCATCATAAATATGTCGTCATGTCTTTATAAAATGGCCGGAACATTCCATTTTTTTGCCCTAAATCCACTTAAGGTACCAAAATGTGAATGAAATGCACATTAAGGTATTAAGTTTTAAAAAACTTTTCATAAGGTGTTAAGTTTTAAAAAGTGCAACATTAAAGAGTGTTTTCATCAATTGATCCTAATATTTAATTAAGTTATTTTATGGAAATTAAGTTGGTCTATTGTATGGTGGGATTTACCTACGATTCCGTTCTCATTATTATCTCCCATAACTTACCAGTTACCACTCACATATTTAGGAAATTGTTCAGTTGACTCTTTGATGACAAGAATCTATATAAATTATAAAGGAAACATATTTATTCTAATTAAGGTTCACCAAGCCTACCTCATTAAAAAATACACCATCTAAATTGTGAGTCTGCTTCGATTTGAGTCAGTATTGGGCCCAGCTGTCAGCATATATTTTATCCTATGTAATTTAATGTTAGATGGTTAATTTGACATTAAAACCATGCACGAGAGTATTAAATTTAGTTTTAACTAGAAACAATTAAGAGTAATGTCAAATTGTTCTTATTTGCACCATTATTAAGCTAATACGTTAACGGGTCTCATCCATTAGGTTGAATCAATATCGATTCACGAGTCAGTCCAGGTCGATTCAAGTCAATTTCAGAGACAAATAACTGCTATTGACTCTCAATTTACGGCCGGATTTTGTATTGATTCATCCAATTTTCGAGTCTTACTAGATCGGGTAAGCTTTTGCCAGCTATAGGCTTGTACCATAAATTTCATTTAACTTGAACATAGTTTTTTTGAGGGAAAAAGGAGGAAATAGATTTGATTTTTTTTTTCAAATGAGCGCACTATGTTACGGGTGAAAATTGAATCCCCTACTTCATGGTTTGTATAAAAAACTCTTACCAAAGGTGTATGCACTTCAGGGAGGAAATCGACTTGAAGTGCATAATCCTCAAGGAAACACCACGTGCATAAAATCTGGCTCATAATGGGGCATTATTTTAGAGGTTCTTTTTGTCTAACGAATAATATACTTAGTCGCATTATAATAAAGGGGAAAGAGGATTCGAATCTGAGACTTATTATTCACAATATCTCTGTCTTAACTACTAAATTTATCATGCATGGAACTATTAGTGAAATTTTATGCGTTTATGACCATTGAATAATAAGAAACAAATGACAATTACATTAAACTTGACTTCGCACTATCTAACGTTTCTGGTTCCGCCGCTACCCGAAAAAACTCATTTTCTATAAACAATGATATAGTTTCATACAAAAACACTTGTAAACTTATAATAACGCAAGGATAAACCAAAAAGTTATACGTAAGAGTTCATACAAAATAATCCAAGAAAATTAACTAAGTTTTTCAACTCACAAATCAACAACTAATATATTTCTCACTTTCATTTCAACAAGATACATATAACAAACGAAATTGAATCAAAGGAAGGGAGGTTTAAACTCCGGAGAGGAATAAAGTAAGGATTACAATAGTATTCCATTAGTCTCAGTTAATAATTTACATTTACTTTTTTTTTTTCGTAAAGTAAACGTTAACTATTTACTGGAATAAAGGGTGTAATGCTTCGAATCAATTAAGTATATTTGTCTAGAACTTGTATGTGTATAGGATGATGTAAAAAGACCAAATCAATTAGTCTAAAAAAAACACATCTTCTATACAATAACTTGTTCATGAGGTTGATTAATTGTTGCATTATTTCCTTGCCATGTCCAAACAATATCCCTCAATGCCGGTCTCAAATCGCGGTCGCAAAAATCGTTATACTCGATTGTGTCACCGGACGATTTCTTGACCTCAATTACATGTAATGTAGGTGCTACCTCAAATATTTCGGCATCAATTTTAAGTAGTCCTTTCCTCCCTTCTTTGCTACTTTGTAATTTGACTATACCACCTTTCTTCTGTATCTTAAACCTCTTGTTACATTTTGCTATTTGCTCGAATTTCGACATAATTGTTGACGGGGGCTTGGCCGTGGTGAATCGATTCTTAGGTTTGGTCGCTACGCCCGCTTTATCAAATAGGCCCGAGAGATCAAATCCCGGTGAAAGCGAGATAATGTCGAAAGCATTCATACAAGTGGGCTTCATTGGACTCGAATCTCGACTACTCTCAGATGGGCCACATTCGAAATCAATATCATTGAAGGCGGCCCGAACATCCCTAGGGGTGCTTGGCGAGCCTTCAACAAGGTCATCCTTGTTATTGGGCCTTTCAACATGTTTAAACCCAATTTGAAACCAAGAATTATCCATCAATTTTGTCACGGTTATCCGCGAAAATGGGCTCGGGTCAAGGATCTTACATAGGAGTTTCCGGACCTCCGGTGGGAACCAAGATGGACACCTAAAATCCCCCCTACTAATTTTCCTATACAATTCCATCAAATTTGTATCATGAAATGGTAAAAACCCGGCTAATAAAACATATAACACAACCCCACATGACCATATATCAGCCTTGGCACCATCATAACCTCGTTTATTAATAACCTCAGGCGCTACATAGGCCGGGGTACCACACGTGGTATGGAGTAGCCCGTCTTGTCTAGTTGAATCATGTAACGCGCTTAATCCAAAATCGGACACCTTAAGGTTACCATATTCGTCTAAGAGCAAATTCTCGGGTTTAAGATCACGATGGTATACGCCACGGCTATGACAAAAGTCAATGGCGCTAATTAATTGTTGAAAATATTTTCTAGCTTGATCTTCTTTTAATCTCCCTTTAGAAACCTTATTAAAAAGTTCACCACCCTTAACATATTCCATGGCAAAATATATCTTCGTCTTGCTCGCCATAACCTCGTAAAGTTGTACGATATTAGGATGTTTAACGAGTCGCATAACCGAGATTTCTCGTTTAATTTGGTTGATTAATCCAACCTTTAATATCTTCTCTTTATCAATCATTTTGATTGCAACACTTTGACCAGTAACAATGTGTCTTGCATAATATACCTTCGCAAACGTACCTTGCCCTAACAACCGCCCTAGCTCATACTTTTGCATCAAAATAACGCCCTTCTTCTCCATTTTTCGCGGTCGAAATCAAATCGGGTTTTAATGTAATAAGGGGAGATTTGATTGTAGGGTAGTCATTCTATTGAATGATTTTGTTACATTCATGGTGATTTTTGATGGAAAATGGAGATTTAAATGGAGATTAAAGGAGAGAATTTGACCTAGCCCTACAAGAGAGGGCAAGGTGAAGAAGGAAATTGTCTCTTCTATTTTATTTTTCTTGGAATTTTGTTACAAAAGAATTTAGAAAATTAATGGATGTAAATGATGCATAAAATAGGCAAAGAAGGAAGGTTTGGTTGGTGTAATACTTAAAGGGATTGCACTTGTCATTTTGATGGTGATCATGGTTTGGTAGTTGTATTATTAATTAGAGGTATTATAAGGATAATTGGTGGTTGTTTATAGTTGTAATTATGACATCTTCTTTCACATTTTTTTGTCGTTTGATTTGGCATAGGAATCTACCATTTGTAGGGGTTTAGGTACCCCATAATTTGTAGGTATTTCATATATATATATATATATATATATATATATATATATATATATATATATATATATATATATATAAGGTTCGAATTTTCTTCGTTTCCTCAAAAAAATGGACTTTTATTTCCTATTAATGGGTCTGATCAAACCTTGTGTTGTCCAGTGTTTGTAATCGTTTCATAGAAATAAAATTTTAATGAATGAAGAGAGAAGATATATTAAAATATAGGTGTATTAGAGACGAAATGGAAAGAAAGAAATGAAGAGGATCCAAATTCTATATATGTATTGATAAAAGAACGATTTTTCTAACGTGTGTCTAATAATAATTTAATTAGAGAAAGATTTCAAATAACATATCATCAAACATTGATGTACCAATTATTATTTACCATGACTAGTGAAATAACATAAGTAAATGTTTCTTTAATTAATTTCGTTTCGTGTGTCTTTTGAACACACGTTATAAAAAACGATTTAAAATTGCACAAATAATAAGAAAATGAATTTTGACCACACAAAACATATTACCCCACATACAAGTGAATTTGGACTACACAAATCTTCTAGAAAAGGAAATAGGAAGAAAACTCGAATAATCCGAAAATAAAAATAGTTAAGAATATAGTGGATAAGAGGGAGTATAAGATAGAACTTGACTTTTTTAAACTTAAGATGACTATTCTATTTTAAGTGACACCAATTATTAAATCGTAAGTAAACAAATTCATTACTTTCTTGATACAAAACTTGTATATATTTCATTTATTTTAATTATCTATTTTTTGTTATAAGTTTAAACGAGTCAAGTATATAACAAATCTAAGTTTACGTGATGATTTAAAATTGCAAACTAGGTCAGTCTTGTGTGGTGCATGACTGTATGGTGCCACTTGCCACCACGGGTCTTTTAAGGCCATGGTGTTTGACTGTTCAGTAGATGATGGTGGCCAATAACGTTTGTTTGAGTGACTACTTGGTACGTGCGCACATTGTTCAATTTACAATTTCAGACTTTATCAATCTTTGGATGTAACATTATTATACTAAGTCTCAGTTGAGACGGTTAAGACGGTACTGTACATCTTAAGCTTAAGACAGGTTAGGTAGATATCACTTATATATATAAAAATGCATAAGGAAAAACAGTATATTTAACTTATATACACAAATATTATGATATACTTATCTCGTCTTATATAAATAAGAATTTGTGAACATTATAAGAGGTGGAAACTTGGAAGTTTGAACTAAGATTTGATGCAAATTATACTCGGCGACTATTGTATAATGTGAACGATAAAAAATGATCATACTATAACAAGTTATACTCTGGGACAGTTGTATGATTCGATACAAATTGTTTTTCACAATAGACAACAAGCCAACAATGATCCATCAAGTTACTCGAGCTAAACAATGACAAACTCGTCAATCGTGAAACCTTTACAAACAAGAAGGTATATATATCGGGTTGCGAAATGTCGTCGACGTTTTATAATGAATCGTCGACGATTTATAACGAATCGTCGACGTTTTTTACCATCACTACCCCCCTCTCTCAAATCCTCCCAAACAGCAACTTTTAAAAAAAAATCAAGATTTTGTTAATCGGGTTCAATGTCAAACAACGAAATTATCTAAATCAACGGATAGCGACGAATCATCAGTAAATTAACTAATTAACTACTCAATGTAATTTTTTTCGTTTGAATCGGACATTGCTTAGTAATTTTTTTCGTTTGAATCGGCCATTGCCTAGTATGAATCGGATATTATGATCTCTCCAAGAAATTCACAGTTGTTAACGTTGAATCATTGCTTGCCTAGTATGAATTGAATTGTATTTTTTTTTTCCGTATCAATGGAATTTGAATCTAGTTGCCCCTAATGGACATGGACAATGAAACTCAATTTCCCTAATAGACAGAGACATTGATACCTAATGTCGGGGTTGGGCTAAGACAAAGAATGTACACGTCCCATTAGTATGAAACGTTGATTGTGGGTGTCTCTTATGTGCACGGACATTGAATTTGGGTGTCAGTGTGGGACGTTGATTGTGGGTGTCTTTTATGGACATGGACAATGAAACTCATCGTCCCTATCCCACAGTGACACCTACATAATCTTTCTTCCAATACGGGTCAAAATTCAGACGAGCTCCTCGTCCTTGTTGTTGCTCTTCTTTTTCGTTAACAGCCGTGTCAATGTGCACAACTGCACACCCGTCTCTATTTCTTCTATCCGAGGTGTCATTACTGTTGGTGTATCATTCCCCCTGTCACGTATTTCCTCGATAGCCTCACTTTTCTCTGTTTCGTAATATGGCTCATCATTCGTTAAGACAACCTGTTCTATAGCCTTTGGTGTATCCAAAATAACTCCATTCTCGGGATTTATATCCGCTAGAGGAAAAACATTTTCATAGAAAATTACAACGCGTGACACTAGGAATTTTTGCTATTTCAAATCGAATATTTTCCAGCCCTTTTTGCTTAGTGGATAACCGGGAAAAACTAAAACGTTTTCCCCTTTCGCTAAACTTATCTCTTGGCTTGTCCTTGTTATGCGCATAACACATATAACCAAAAACACGGAGATTGTCAAGGTTAGGTTTGTCACGTACCATATAAAACTTCAAACGGTGTCCGAGCACCGAGTAATTGGGTTGGTGTTCGATTAATATGGACTGCAGCGGTAAGAACACACTCCCCCCAAAACTCTAATGCTAAACCCGATTGGAACTGTAAGGCTCTAGCTTTCTCAAGAATGTACGAATGTTTACGTTCTACTCTGCCATTCTGTTGAGGGGTGTCAACATTACTAGTTTGGACGAGAATTCTATGTTCAGCATAATACTCCTTCATAGGTCTAGAGAAAAATCTCGTTCCATTATCAGTTTGTACATATTTGACTCTTTTTCCAAATTGATTGTGAGCCATGTTACAAAACGCCATAAGTAATTTTCCGACTTCTCCCATGTCTTTCATGAGATAGACCCAAACTCCCCGACTACAATCATCAACAATAGTTAAGAAATAATGAGCTCCCGATAAATTATTCGCCCTATACGGACCCAAATGTCACAATGTATTAAGGCAAATAAAACACTACTTCTTTTATTATTGAGTTTAAAACTTGAACGTGTTTGTTTAGCACGACAACAAGAGTCACAGTATGAATCAGGATGCAAAACATGTTTATTCTCAGCTAATGCCGAAAAATTAGATAAAATACTATTAGAAAGATGTCCAAACCTTCCATGCCAAAGTTGCGCATTACCGTCACAGTTGCCTTTGTCGCCAATTCTCCTTGACCATCCTTCAAAAAATAACCCCGTCACGATGCTCACCCTGTCAAATCTCCGTCCTCATAGATCGGTCCTGGATAACACAATGGTGAGGATAAAATGTTACAACGCAGTCATTTTCTTGAAGTAATCGAATGGAAATCAATTCACACTTTAAAAACGGGACATAGAGTACGTCTTTTAAAACAAAATTATTATGCAAAGTCACACTCCTGCGTTTTTGGTCTATGATGTGAGAACCATCAGGCAGTCCTACTCTCGAAGGCTCGCTAATCCATATGTTTTCAAGCAGCTCGCGTCGCCCTGTCATATGGTGTGAGGCACCACTATCGAGCATCCAATCAGCAACAAATTTATTAATCGTACCTGTCAAATTCAAACTACCTTCAGGCTTGGCTACCAATAAGCTACACGGCAATATGATGGCATAAGCACGACTTAAGGAGGTAATTTGATCCTCCATGAGCAAATTAGTACGGATATGACCGTAAAGAGTCGAGTCCAAACCCATAAGAAATTGGTGGACCTTTTCTTCCTCCCGTTCTTTCGCCAAGGCCACTCCTGCACCACACGTGCACTGAGGTATGCGACTATGTCTGGACAATTCATCCCATATGGTTTTGAGTCGGGTATAATATTCAACAACGGATTCTTTTCCTTGTTTGCACTCACAAGGAAACCGAATTATACTCACAATAATATTTAAGATATTATATACATAAAGATATTATTCTAATACTTGGCTGACTAACTCCTTAGTGGAAGGGTCCTGAATAACACAACCATTCAATTACGTATTGTTGATTGCATACATTTGTAACTATTCTTACTTTTCGGTTCAATTTTATTGGCAGACGATGACGAATTCTGCCGACAAAGGAAAACAAATATTGTTAGGTAATAAGTTAGAATGTTTTGGAGTTGAGGTTTGAAGTAGGAGACAGTTGTGTGAAGCAGGTACAACTCATTGGCTCAGGGAATGAAAATCTGATTCGAGTTCTCAGGGAATGAAAATCTGATTCGAGGAATGGTGATGCGGTTACTATTGAAATACAGAATAGATGACGAAAGATGGATGTTAACTCATTGGCTCATCAAGCAAGTGTATATGAATTGACTGACATAAACATAACATACCTTTGTACAGGATCGCCAATACAAAGGTATGTTCATATATATTAGAGTAACTACGTTTTTCGCTTTTGTTTTATTTTAATTGCTTATCATATTATTATTGCAGTGAGTTACTGAAGGGGTTGGTTTTGAGATGTAATGATTATGAATGCTAAAGGGTTGGATACCGAGGACCTAAGAGGGGGAGGGGGTGAATTAGGTGCTCCTTTTAAAAATTAACTTAACTTCTAAACTTAATCCTTATTGTTG
>VHZZ01004576.1:74714-98907 GCA_009801015.1 Silene noctiflora | reverse complement strand
TGTCATTGTACGGTCGGAGCCAAGGGAAGCATAAACAACCAAAGGTCGAAGTTTCAAGTAATTGGGTGCGTGTCCTAGGAGTTGATGATATGGAGAGTTGTTCTGGAGAGTAGTGGTAGGGAGTCGATTGATTAAGTACACGGCCGTCGAAAAGGCATATGGCCAAAAGGTATGTGGTAGGTTGGCATGAGTGAGAAGTGTGAGGCCAGTTTAGACTATATGGCGTGTCGTCGTTCAGCGAACCCATTGTGTTCGGCTGGGGGGGGGGGGGGGGGGGGGGGGTGTGGAGATGTGAGATGATGAATACCGTGGTCTAGGAGAGAATGGTTTAATATTTTTGTATTCTCCTCCACCTCACCAACAACACATCTCCTTCAAAAAAATAAAATAAAGAAAAGACCATCAACAACAACTCTTCATCATCCCTTATATAGATTACCTATTTTATAAATAAAAGCCCACGAAATAACAACTCTTGACCGATTTACTTGTGTAAGGCGACCTTGAAGAAGATTATTATAAAACAGATCATTTTAAAACCGTCTTTATTCATTATCTTTTTTATGTTTGGATTCGTTTTACACCCTTTTTTAATGTAAAACCATCTTATACAAGTGACAAGACTATCCAATTTTTTTAGAACCAATTGAAACTAAACATTACACAAAAACTTTCCATTTTAAGAGTTTTTTTTTTTCTTGCAGCTTTAGTCAATAGTTTTTCTATTATATTGGTTAAATAAGAAGTCTTTAAAATAGAATGCATAGTGACCAAAATGTAAAAGTCCCGTGCTTTGCACGAGTAGAAAAACTAGTTAAGTATATTAGAGATCATTTACATGTTAAAGACCTCATTAATTTTAGTAGTAATAGATGCATTTTATAACCAATTTAAAGACCGTCTTATATATTATAAGTAAATCTTCTATTTTATAATTTGTGGGAGAAATGATGAAATAAGTCATTGATTAAGTGCTTTTAAAAGTGTTCTCGTTCGTGGGCTCGTGGTTGTTTACGCTTGTTGGGGGGGTCCTATTAATTAAAGGAAGAGATTTATTGCGTGTCTCTAAGGAACTTTAATTTACATAGAAAAAAAAAAGACGCAAAAGGGCTTATAAAAATTCTTTATCCTAAGTGCTTGTTTGATAGCCACGTCAAAAACGGGTGAATTGAAAATTCTCAAATTGAAAAAATGGAAGTTGTTTAATTATGCCAAATCAGGTGATTTACTTTTTTTCATGAATTGCCAACTTTCTCACAATGAAGAAATTGGATTACCTAGACTCCCGTAGGTAGTAATTGAAAACTCTCGCGTACATTTGATTGTCACATGTCAACCGAACACCTTTTGAGCAATTCACGTGAACCGTCCAATACACGTGTTTTGTAAATTCATGGAAATTTAATTAATTCCCCAATGAAAACAAAATGACTCCTAAAGTCCTAAGTACGGAGTATTACCCTATTTGAAACTATTTGCTTCATTGATTCATATATCACTTTCTCGTTGATAATATATCAAAATATTGAACAAATAAATGAATATTTTTTTGATAACAAATATTTTAAATGAATATTGTAGTATTTGTGTTTTTGATTATGTTAATCGCTTAAATTTGCATACTTCTCTTTACTATAAAAGAGAAAACATTATGAGGATTCTTATTGGCTCCTTAATTTAAGGAGAAAAAATAACTTTTCTAAATGTGGTCCCCATCCATAATTGTACGAGAACTTTTTTTTTTATTTTGATTTCAGTTATGCATCAATCTTTATAAATTCGACTACTTATTGTTTTTAGGTTAAGCTTTGCAAATTCAACGTATAATTAAATACATAAACTATACACATCACATTATACAACTTTTATGTAAAAATTCAATATATCATCCCCCAACTTAAATTTGAAAAAGTTATTTGGTAAAAAAAAACTAAAATCACATTTAAAGAAACTAGATCACCGAATGTGAGTAACTTAAATTATATGTATGTCCAATCTCCAATTGTTATCGACTTATTTATATTGTTACGACATGAAACATTTAATAACCCTTATTTATATGCTCATGTATTTAATAAATACGTTTGTAATTACGACCCGTGTATTTTTTACACGGGTTTAAAACTAGTTGCTCTAAAAACTCAAACATAAATATGTAATTAACTAGAAAGAAGAGAGTACATGTAACATTTTGTTACCAGTTTATACAAATTAAAACCAAATTAATTAAACCAATTTATACAAATTTAAACCAAATTAATATTGTAGTATTTGGTTTTGATTATGTTATTCATTTCATTTTACTAAAAGAATAAGAGTATCTAATGTTTTCCCGCCTAAATGAATTTCTTTTAATTGGGCTTCGGGCTTCATTTTATCATATCTATAGCTGAGCCATAGTGATTCATTATATCAGTGATTAATTCCATACGATAAATAATTCTATGAACTGAGATAATATTTTTCAACTTGCATAGACATATCAATAGAATATTCTTGTTTTGTTACATTAAGATTGCACTTTATACGTATGATGTGATAGAAATATTTTATTACTATTTTTTTTTAAATAAACATGTTGGTCACGAACACTTTTTTAGCAAAGACTTTCTAATTAATTCTATAACTCTGTCTTTTGATATAAACGTACTACAAAATTTACGTATAATACATTTTTTCTATATTTTAACTTAATATCTACCTTTACTCCATGTCTCCATGCTATGTAAACATTTAAATTTTGGTTAATTTTTCAATTTAACATATATATAAGTATATTTATTACAACACATGTCTTATCTTATTATATTATTAAGGTCATTACTCATCCCCTATATAAAATATTTGCATTCTAATTAATTGAGCTCACTATCTATATTTAGTCTTACACAATATTTAATTCCTAATAAATTATAGACCATAGATATTAGTTGTAATTATGGTCACAATTTTTCATAAATTATTATTTAGCTTTTATATGAACAAAGCAAATTTTCTACCCTTTTAAAAATGGAATAAATATAATTATTATCAAATTTTCTTGCGTTTTTATCTAAAAAATCCGCGCTTTCGCGCGGGATCTACACTAGTTACTTAACGTTTACATTACATCTTTGGTAGATATAATGATATCATAACAATATTTTGAAAACAAAGTTAACAAAATAATTTCAATAACTTATACAGAGTAAAGATGCTAAACATTCTCTTTTATAACTCTCATTACTAATAGTAAATTTTATATTAAATTTTAAGAGAAGTTAAATATCGGTAATATAATTGTTAAATTCTTCAACATATGATAAGTTTTAGAATAGAGTAATGCATAAAAGGTTTGTATTATTGATAATATGATATCTCACAAATACATTAGGCTCTAGTATATATAGAGATTCCTACATACGAGTAAATCTCTCTAAACCTAATTCTAGAATATTCCACCATATCATAACTTATTCTCTATGAATGTATGATATAATATAATATATCATATACCTAATATTATGTCGATATCTCGACATATCCCTAACATCTCCCCTCAAACTCATGGTAATTTGCTAAAATTTCATGAGTTTGCACAAAATAAAAAGAAAATCAAAACCTTCATCTCTTCTCCATCTTCATTAATTTCTTCTCTTCGCAAGGTTGGTAAGATAAACGAGTATTAAGACTCGCTAGAAATTTCTTCAAACAAGAACGTTAATTTTTTCGGACTTGTCAAAAGTATGAGTTAATTTGCAGGAACTCTAATCGAACCTGGCAAATATCAATAAAACGGAAAATTATCCGTTAATTTCAAGATTTGGAGAACGCTAAGTTTTTCGGACTCCAAATAAATTTAGACCACAATCATGGTAATTTTGGTTGCGTAACTCGCCAGTTAATTTTGTACCACCTTAACGAAGTTGAGGAGTATAAATCAAATTTTCAAAGAGAATTAGAATAAATTTCTCATGGGGATTTTATTTTGCTAATTTTTTTTTAAGGATAAACTAATGATAAATTGGCCGGGTAGATAATGATGAAATCCCGCCGGTGAGTGCCATAGATTTTCGCCCACCGGCAAAAAAGCGAAAACGATTTTTTAGAGTCCGTGAGAAAGAGGCTCTGATACCATGATAAGTTTTAGAATAAAGTAATGCATAAAAGGTTTGTATTTGTATTGATAATATGATGATCTCACAAATGCATTAGGCTCTAGTATATATAGAGATTCATACATACGAGTAAATCTCTCTAAACGTAATTCTAGAATAATCCACCATATCATAACTTATATATTCTGTATGATATAATATAATATATCATATACCTAATATTATGTCGATATCTCGACATGTTATTCTACCATATCATAACTTATTCTGTATGATATAATATAATATATCATATACCTAATATAATGTCGATATCTCGACATATCCCTAACAACATCTCTATCTAAAATATAGCACATTAGCGCGAAATTTATACTAGTTATATATAAATATATAATACTCCGTATTTCAGAGGTGTGAAATGTGAACAATTTTGAAGTGTCGAAATTCATTAGCTGGGAAGTTTACGTGATAAATGTGGGTCTAAGTACAAGAGTTTAATAATGGAGGCGCCGCCGAATTGGTTGCCATTTTGGAGCCAAGGCAGTTAGCCTCATTTTGATAGTGAGCTTCAACTCCCACACCCTTTCTTTTCTATTCCACTTCATTTTTGTTTGCATTTCCTCATACAACACCGTAAATAAACCGAGCTTTCGAGTAGGGGCGACCAAGTTTATTTAGATTCGGACTAGAAAAATGGACCGCCATTCGATCCAGACTGAACATTGAAAATTTACTTTCGTCCTGTCCTCAGTCGTCATTTTGTACATGCCTCATATTTTGGAGTATTAGGGTTCGGTCCGTTAATATCACACTATTACTTAATACATACAAAATTTAACACTTAGGGTTTGCTTGGATTGAGGGTAAAAAGGGGAAAATGAATAGGGGAGTGATATGTATGGTGCATTTCTCAAGTTTGGTATGAGAGTAATTATTCACCTCCCGAATCTATTATCTTCACGAAGGGTTAATACATTACCCACCCTCCCCTTTGGGTAATGATTATGGGAGTAAAACATCTTCTCGGTAATCATTACTCTCATATGCCAAACCTATCATCAAGGAACTCATTACTCAAGTGATTAACTTTCCCAGTAATTATCACCCGATTAAAATTTACCCCCTAATTATTCCATCGGTTACAGGCAAGCCCTTAGGTTTGATCCAGATCAGTTTATTAAGGTTACACGTAGTTTATGTTCATTTTGGTTAAGGTTACTTTTTTTTTTAACAGTGGTAAAGAAAGGTGTCCTACATTCTCATGACCCTATGTGCTAGGCCGTGAACAATCCTATTTAAACCCGTAGAAATATAACTAAAGCATAAACAATAAAACGACGAAAACATAAGAAAAATGTCCAAGTTCAATCACAAAAATCAAAGTAGCTCTCAACCAAAAATATAGGGAGAATGATAATGTTAAAGTGTAAGACATCTGTATTACTCGTTGTATAAATTCTATTACTTAATCCGGTTATCTAGCTAAAAATATAAATAAGTGAAGCAATATATTTCGAGTGACGTTATTATCACCCGAAAATATAGTGTTGGGCTGATATAGGAGAAAAAGACGTTGGAATGGGAGTGAGTGATGATTGGTGAAACACTAAAAAACCAATAGTAAAAGCATTGATCAGTGTAACATATAAACCTACTCTTTATGGAAAGGAGGAGTATGATTTATGAATAGGAGTGCGCAGTTATTAATTCCTTTTGTTAAAGAGACCAGATTAGATGAGTGTCAGACTTACCTCTAATAATATCGACTAGTACTATAAAATTAAACTTCAATCACCATTCACCTAATCACCTGTACGTCTCATTCATCTTACTGTACAACTCTTGAAATCAATGATATAAAATCAACTTTTAATTTGCTAATCACAGTCAATAATATTAAAGACTTTGATAATAACTAATCAGTAATTACTAATTAGTGTGTACTCGTTTAGTGTAATACACGGCTTTTCTACATGCTTACAATGCAATGACGTATCTAATACTCCTCATCTCGGTCATTTATTTATCTATGCTATTTTGGGGTGTCTCGGTTATTTATTTGCCTTTCTATTTTAGGAATGTCGTTGATGAGCAACTGAATTATCCACACTCAATTTGCTCCACTTGTCATCTAATAATTGGTTATCTTCACTTTTCATGATCTTTGTGCTAAACCAAAGGCAAACAAATAACCAGGAGTATGATATTCTTGAACTGGTGGACAAAAACAATGTTTTTTCAGTTTAATTTTGCTCGCTTCAGTTCAGCTCATCTCATTTCAACTCTATCCATCTCAACTAATTTCAATTCAGATCAGCTTTATTCAACTCACACGAGTTCAATTAAGCTCAATTCATTTCAGTTCAGCTACATTCAGCCAAAAAAACAGGGTCAAACAGTAGTGGTGGGCCGGGTTAACAGGGGCCTCGGCCCCGCTGACACATGAAGTTTTTAGTATTTTTTTTTTTTTTTTTTTTTTTATGTTACGTTATACTATTATCCGTTCGCCTCTAACTCTGCCGCTGTGAACAAAACATAACTTTTTATTTGTTTATGTTAAGTGTTTTTCAGCCCTAAATTTGATTTTTCGGCATAGAGCAATTGCTAATTTTCACTTTCAAAAGAATTTGAATCGAATTAATTAGTTGAAGGAAAATCATATGAAAATTCCCTCAAAAATGTTCACTTTCATAGGCTTTTGATTTTCTTGTTTTTATTGGGAGTATTTTATTTGGTAGTGTCAAGATAGAATAATTCATATCAACGTCGGTTAGTTGTATCATATTAATTACAAGTTGCAACAATAATATTGCAACTCTAAAACATTCTAACATGTTCACAAAGAAAGATACAAACATGCGATGATGGATAATATGCTCTTGTTAAATGAAGTTGAATGTATCAATTTTTTTTGGATATGATTGATTTCACAAGAAAGAAGTTTGTTGTACGTCAATCATGAATTGATGAAACATTGCAACCTTAACATGTTCTAATATGCTATGATCTGAGGAGAGATGCATGCAAACATCTTGTTATTATTAAACCTAATAAATAAGCAATTCATGAACATAAATGTAACTTCAAAACTATTTGATAAAGTCCTAAGAGCGATTTTGATGTTGAGGGGATTTAAACTCATGTCATGAACATTATCTTTCATAGCTTTGTTAATTAAATTAGGTGACATCTGCTAAATTAACCAATATCATCGAGTTTGCTTCAGCCCTTGTGCACCTTGACGTTAATTTAGTTTGTGTCTTACGAGTTGTTTCGACGCTCGTGTACAATTAGTATTATTATTGTTATTAGTTGTGTGGCTCTTTCAATGGCATGATCCGACAAAGGCAAGGCACTTCATTCGGTGAAAGCGTCGACAACGGTCTACTCGACTCCTCGGCTCCTCGGCATCATCAACTATTCTTTTTAGTCTAGTCAAAGTGTCCGTTCACTACCGCTTTGATTGAGAGGGTGTATTAGAGAATATTAAGAAACGTGATTAGAGAATATATTATCGTAATATAATATATTATAAATTATTAATTTATATTAGTTATGAAATATTATCTTTAAGAATATTCTTAGGATTGTTCCTCATGGTATCTCCTTTATATTGTAACCGGTTCTATCAATAATAATTAAGCCATTCAATTATCTCCCTTCTATATCTCTAACACTTAGACCGGGAGCGTCAAATCATGGTAGTTTGTCAGATTGTGTACTTGACTCACAAATCAACATATGTCCTTTACAGCGCATTTTAGTCTCACTCATGCGTATCTTGGAAACTTCTCAGGTGGTCATCCATTCTAAAACAACTCTTCAGTAAGCACGTTTAAGTGTGGAGTTTTTATCATAGGATTCAAGAAAATAAAGTGCTTTATGTTAATATGAGTAATACCTTCAATTCCTTTAAACTTATTAATCGATCTCTTTAATAAACGTGGGGTGTAACACTAGCTAGTTTAGAGTTTAGACGTAGTCTCACATAGTGTGTCTGCTAATGTCATCTAAACCAGACCAAATAAACGTCTGAACGCGAGTCACAATAAGTTATGACCCAATTCCCGACCCAGTCACAACCACCAATAACAGAAGCGGATCTAGGAGCCCATAGTTTTTTTTTCCCCTATTTTTTTAGTACAAATCTAGGAGAGCCCATAGTAGCATACTAGATTATTACTATAGTATATAGGTAGAATGTAGCTAGCTAAAACTGTAGAAACAATAATGCAAATGACACACACAAAATGTAGTACATACAAATCAAAAAAATGTACTATACAAAGGTAGTATTAAGCACTAAAAGTTTTTGTTCAATGGTGGTTGGTTCTTTCTCAATTGGTACACTATTACCCCACCTTTCTAATCTTCTCAATCATTCCCTTTTATCTCTTCACTTCTTCAATATACTAACGCACCAACACCACATATAATTAAATTTTTATTTTTTTATTTTTTTAAAGAGAAAAGACAAGAAGATATTTAGACTTTAATGGACATGGGTCCCACTTTTCCCCTACTTTCTTCTTTTTTTTTTTTAAAAAATTTTTTTCTTTGTTTTTATCATCAACGAAAGGGTTTTATGTGGAAGTCGACGTTTCCTCGTTTTTCAGCTCTCTCTACTTCTTTCATTGTCCCCACTTTTTTAGTGTTTTGCTTTCTTATCTTTCTTATCTTTTATTTATTTTTTATTTATTTTTTTGGGTTTTAATTAATTGTTACCTTCCAATAGTTAAAGTATTTGTCCTTTCATGTTCATTCTCGTGTAAACGTGCTTGCATCAAATGATTTGATGAATAGCATGTTGAAGTACTTCATATGATTATCAATATGATCTAATAAAAATTCAATTAAATCGGTTTCAACACCTGTCAGGATTTTAATGGCACGCATTGAGATATTAAGACCCTATTCTTTTCCACTTAATTTCAATTCTTATAATAAGTCCAGTTCAGTACAATTCATTAAGTTCAGTTTAGTTCTGTTCAACTGAGTTTAATTTAGTTCTGTTCAATTCAATTCATTTTAGTCCATTATGTTCAATTCGAATCAGTTAGTTTAGAAATTCCAGTTTAAAAGAATATGACTTAAATGGTGAATTCTCTTCAACCTAAAGACTTGGAGTTGAAGTATAAACTCATTATTACCTTAATTAAAGAAATATATTTTGTGAATATTTCTATTATTAATTAATATATGCCCTTAGTACAAGTAGTAAAATCTTATAACTTGTAAAAACATAATAATTTAAATCTTATATCATACCATGTCGAATCAACAAGACTTTAAGAATAATAAAATATTTCAACATAAGGTTGTCTACCAAAATTAACGGTTTAACAATTTTCCATAATGTGATAATGTTTTTTTTTTTGTGTAAACCATCTGATTTTATCCATATTTAAGCCGGGTATGACCACTAGGGTGGTAATAAAACTCTCCCTTATGAGTTTTAATACTGCTACGTTCCTAGGGCTCGAACACAAAACATTTGATTAAGTTAGAACAACCCCTTACCAGACGATCTAAGTACTCATAAGTCCATAATATGATAATGTATTAATGTGATGGTACTCTCAAAAGTATATAAACTATTCGAATAGAGATTGACTCTCTCTTTCAATGAATATAAACTTTTACACCACTTTATTTTTGTTGGCACTTTTAAATATTCTATCTAAAGATCTTATCTCTTTTCTACCTATTTATTTATTACGCTTTTCATTCGTAATCTATCCTAAATCTTTCATAAAATTGTATATCTTTCCTACATCTTATTAAACTCGTCAATTTTTGGGGGAAACAGACAAGGTACAATGTGATTTTGGATATCTCACTAACAATTGAAAATAGAATGGCCTTAAAACATATAGAATCAATCCATATCAAAATTTTCCATGACCTTTTCAGAAAGGAAATTAAAACGAGATAGCATTAATAGATTGTACAAACTCTCGATAACATGCGAGAGAGTGATATCAAATCTCGATATTACTCATGACTTCTTATTAATAATTGTCGTTTTATGAAAGGATAATAATAGAGTGTCACTGGATAAACTGACGTATACTCATTATTTAATGGACCATATATATATATATATATATATATATATATATATATATATATATATATATATATATGTTTTTTCGGTGTAAAGATAGTTATAAAGGGCAAATGTACTACTAAGGGAAATTGAACCAGATTGTGAGTAACACCTCTCATGACATTATCAACTACGCTAGTTAACATTTGCATGGATTGTACTTGTTATATGTGTGAGAGACTAGACTTGAAAAATTGACTAGGCCAGGTTCAAAACACTTGACCCACAACCTAAAGTAAGACCTCGATCTTGACCAGCAATACGAACTCACCCGACCCAATATACCTTAACCTGAATGTTTATTACTGCACACTAACTATTATATATAAATAACTTAATACTTCCTCCACACTCTTATTTTCACCCCATTTCTCTAATACACGAGTGAAGTATTTTAACGAAATGAGGTAAAAATAAGTATGTGGAGAGAGTAATTATTAGACCTGACTTAATCTGACCTTAATCTTGTCAATCTAAAAATGACCCTAGCTCGAACAAACACAAGCCACACCCAATCCAGTCGATCGATTTAACAGATTTATATATGAATGATATCAAAACTCAATATCACCCGATGACATCTTCCTATTTTCTATGCATTGTGAAAACAATAAAAATTAAATTGAAAAAAAGATGATAGAAAGGAGGCAATAAATGAAAAGGCGGCTTTCTGTGCGAAAAAAAGCAGGAAATATCATTAAATAAGTGAGTGAAATGAACAAAAACAAGATCCTCCATACATACAAGTCACCTTCTTGTCAGAAAAACTCATACTCACATCCCTCTCTTTCTTTCTCTCTCTCTATCTTATTCTCTCTTATAGTTTAGTATTTTTCCCCAAATCAGTTGGAGAAATTGCAGATATGAATTTCTGACACCATCATCAGATCCTTCCATTTCCCCCCCTCTATATATATATATATATATACAACATGTGAGTCCACTATCCACCTTTAATTTCCTCTTCTTTTCTTTCTTCTTTTCACTATATATTCTCAATTTTTATTTTATTTCACTATATATATATTTAAATGCCCATTTTATGCTTACCTTGATTATTATAAATTTATACAAATGTTAACTTTTTTTCAATAATACTTGTATATAATATACTATATAGTGTCACCTTATGATGATAGATTGGTTATCATATGGTGGTAACTGGTACCGATGATGATCAGTGGCGGAACCAGGGGTTGACAAGGATAGTTGTCTCTTGTCTCTTAATTAATCAATGAAAAGTTTAAGATTTTTAGTTAAAATTTTCAATATTTTTTAGTTCAATATATGTTGAACAAAAATAGATTTTAAAATGAAACTTATACTTTTATGGCTATAAATCCTGGTTCTGTCACTACTGAATGTGTTTACACAAATCTCCATGTCTTTTCGATATTTTCGATATAGTCTAGTTTATCATATGGTAAATAATTTTCGATATTTTTTCTAGTTAAAATATTCGATACTTTAACCTGAAATTTTTTACTTAACTACAAATCCTGGTTCTGTCACCACCACCGACGATGTATCTTCTCATGTATGTTTTCTCTGTTCAATTTTGCCAGGGTACATCAGTTAGAAGCCAGGATAAAGGGAAGCCTACATGGGAAAAACATTTATTGATTGGCTTATTATTAAAGCAAATTTTATACAAACAAACACATAAATCATCATTTTATTTAATCAAAAACTTAATATTACAATTCTCTTGAAATTATCGTATAAAGATCTTTAGATTATTAATTATCTTTTGTAACTTTTATTTTATTTTAACAAAATAAAGTGAAACAAAACAATAAAGGTGTAATCAATATATAATGGCAACATACTTTCATGGAGGTGCAGAAATGCAAGCAGCAACAGGAGGAGGAGGAGATAACCTTCAAACACTCTATTTAATGAACCCTAATTATGCCACGTCATCGGGTTACTATGAAGGCCATCATCACCAGATCCTCCTCAACTCCACTGTAACACCCAACAATCTCACCATGCCACATCAGCCTCCACATCAGCAGTTGATCGGAATTCCGCTATCTGGGCCTCACCACTCTAGTGATCCTACTCGATTATCTCAATTTAATAATAGTAACAGTAATAGTAATAGTAACAGTAATAACAGTCAGATCCCAGCTGGCATGCATGGGCTGGCTCTGCAAAGGGCCCACTACAACATTTGGAGCCCGACGTCTGGATCGAGCCAAGGTCAGCCCGGCCCGATCCATGACTTGTCTGGTCAAGCCGGGTTCAGGAGCCCCGGTCAAGGAGGTTTGTCTTTGAGCTTGTCTCCAGGTGAGCGGGGACACCATCGGCCGACTGTCGGTGGGGAGGACGTGAGGATGTCGGTCACCGTGGCTAGTGGACCCGGGTCGGGTAATGGGGTGATAATCGGGTCCAAGTACTTGAGAGCTACCCAAGAGTTGCTTGAGGAAGTGGTGAATGTTGGGGGTATACTGGGTGATAATGGGGAATCCAGTGGGGTCCACAAGCTTAATAAGGCGAAAGCAGCCATTAAAGATAATGATGATGACATGGCTGGTGTCGAGCATGGCGGCGCTGGTGGCGCTGGTGGTGAGAGTAGTAAGAAGGGAGCTGATCAGTTAAGTACGGCTCAGAGACAGGAACTACAAATGAAGAAGGCCAAGTTACTCAACATGTTAGATGAGGTATTATAAATTTATTATCCAATCTACCCGTGTAAAATCGTCTTATAATACCTAAATATTTGAGTAAAAATTTTGTTTGACGATGATAATTTCACCCAAAATCAAATCAACTGTTCCTCATTTACAAGCAAGTTTAATTAATTAATTACCAGAGTCGTAAATTAAATTTAGTAATATCGATCATATCACGGATCATATAATTGAATTTAGTATGTACTTTCATGGATTATAAATCAATCTTTAGATATAAATCCATTTTCTATTTTTAATTTCCACACACTAATTGACTATTTTCACCATGCAAGGACAACTCTGCTTTTTTGTGCATCAATAAATATTCCAACTTCTAACTGTTATTTCTGACTCTTGAATCTTCAATTATTACTCCAATCATGAACTTGATAGCAATAAAAAATGGACTGTTCGCAACACCAATCGATTTTATTTTTGTACTTTGTCATATTTTGCACGTATGTATAATACGGAATATCATGTACGTACTCTTAATTATGCCACTCTGTCTTTTATACATACATACATATATATATATGCCATAAAAACATTTTTCACTATCGACTATATCGTTATTTATACTTTGTCATACTTGTGTACGTACTCTTAATTACGTCACTCGTCTTTTATACACATATACACATATACATATATATTAATATTATATGAATATTTAAATGTATGTATATTATTATGAAAGCATTTTTCACTATCAACTTGATCATTATTATGAAGTCGGAATTAATTTTCTCGACTTACGTTTTTTTTAAAGGTAGAGCAAAGATACAGGCAATACCATACACAAATGCAAGTAATAGCATCATCATTTGAGCAAGCAGCAGGAATAGGATCATCAAAGACATACACATCTTTAGCATTGAAGACAATTTCGAAACAATTTAGATGCTTGAAAGATGCAATAACAAGTCAAGTAAAAGCGACGAGCAAGAGTTTAGGAGAAGATGATAATAATGGTGGAGTTAAGCTTGAAGGCGGAGCTGGTTCGAGGTTGAGATTCGTCGATCAACAACTAAGACAGCAACGTGCATTGCAGCAATTAGGGATGATGCATCAACATAATGCATGGCGTCCTCAACGTGGTTTGCCTGAACGAGCTGTCTCTGTTCTTCGTGCTTGGCTCTTTGAGCATTTCTTACACCCGTATGATTCTTGTTCTATACAAATACAATCTTGATTTCGCATTGGAATATTATACGGGTCGTTGTTAGGTTTGTGTGAGACGGTCTGATATGATTACAAATTGTAATAACATAAGATGATTTGATTGAACGGTGCATGCATATTAATACGTATAGATGTGTCATGCATATGCACGTTTTACATTATTACTATGACTTGAGTTCAAAACTTGTCAGAATTAATCAATTGTGCTTTGTTTGCGTATGTTAATGAATGTTATATGGTGAATTGGCATATATTAACTGATACTATTACCGATTTAGGTATCCAAAGGACTCGGATAAGCACATGCTTGCTAAGCAAACGGGTCTAACAAGAAGCCAGGTAAATTCTTACAAGAAGTTACAATAAGCACCTTGATTACCATAATGCTTCCTCGGATCCGTCTCATTAAATTGTTTATGTTTTTCAAAATATGTGAGGGGAATTCTGAAAAACGTAAACAATTTAATGGAACAGAGGAACTATAATAGATTAGGCATTGTACACTTTCATCAATGCATGCATGTCTTAAATAAATATGCATTATTCTTGCACGACTGCACGTTAAACTGATATTGCATTTGGATTGCTTATTACATCGATCTTGGCATTTAGTTCAAGTTATATAATAAAATATTTTCCCAACTAATCAATTAATTTACTCAAAAATCATAGGTGTCGAATTGGTTTATCAATGCTCGTGTACGCTTATGGAAGCCGATGGTGGAGGAAATGTACGTGGAGGAGATGAAGTCTCATGAGCAAAACGGCGGCACCTCCGAGGAAAACACCAATGCCAACACCAATACCACCACGATAACCACCAATAATAATGGCGGCATTGGTAGTTCATCGTCGAAAAATGAACATAACCAAGACCATTATTCCACCACTACCAAAACAACCATGATTCCGCAACAACATGAACCACAACAGCCAGAAGAAGATAATAATGGCGGGTTTAGCATGATCCAAACCAATCAAAATGACCACAACAGTCACCAAACCACCAACGACATGATCTCGAGCTTGTCGCAATCTCAAGGGTTTACTCTCATTGGTTCATCCTCAGACATGGAGTCTTTAATGGCAAGAAGTAGCCAAAAGAAACAACGAAGCAACTCCGACATTAACAACTCTCCGAGTAGCATTTTGTCGATGGATATGGAAATGAAGCCAATTGATCACACAAGGCATCATTCTTCGATGATCAGTTCAGGTGGAGTCGGGTTCAATCCTTACATTGTCAATGACATTGGAAGGTTCAACCCGGAACAACTCAACCCGGCTTACCATGGGAACGGGGTCTCATTAACCCTAGGCCTTCCTCATGGTGACAATCTTTCAATGTCTGATAATCATCAACAAAACTTCTTTCCTAATCAAGGTATGGACTTGGGAAGACGGCTTGACATTGGACCGGGTGAGGCCGATTTTTGTGGGATTCGTATGGGACAAACTTCACATCCAACAAGTAATGAATACGAGAGTATTGACATTCAAAGTCGTAAGAGGTTTGCTGCTCAAATCTTGCATGATTTCGTCGCTTAGTTTCACATTTCAAATTTGTCTGAGGATTCAACAGGTCTGCTGCGGAGGACTCAACAGAAACTAAGCGTAGTCAAGAACTACGATTAATTATTGTTGTCGAATGGAAAACTCATATCCACATCATGATAAAAACAAAAGAAAGGGAAAATTAAGAATTTGATAAGGGGTATTGGTATAGGTTTAATTTATACTTAGGGTTATGAATATTATTGGTATATTGGTAATTAAATCATTAATAATTCTTAATTTTTGTTTCCTTTTGATTATATTTGGTGAATGGAAGTAGATAGGATGATAAGAACAAGGCATATATTATGCAATTGTTGGGGTAGAAGATGTCATATATATAGTCATTGTAAGGTAGCTATTTCAAAAATGAACTTGAATTTGTGTATATATTATATTTATATACTATGGTTTGTAAAATAGTTATATTTTGGGAATTTGGATCCGTTGGAAATGTATATCATACATGTATATGACTATATTCGTATCATATTGTATTCACTATTGCATAAGAAGTTTTCTATAGTGTTAATGAAGGGCAGAAAGCTAGAAACGTTAATGTATTTACGCTTTGTACGGAGTATGTATTGTTGTTACTCTGCATGAATGCATACTGCCGTATATGTAAATTGTTTTATGTGCATACTGATATACTACTCGAGGCCCAGTCTCAATTATTTATTCACATTTTTATTTGTTGTGAAAATATATTATTGAAAGGTAAATATATGGCTACTTGGCTAGTAAGAGAGGCTGGGATCACACTAATATATAGAAGAACAAGGTTACAAATACATACTTAGACAACATAGTATTTTATTATACCCGGCGTGAGTGTTTTAATAGAAGATGAGAGAGCGCAACTGAATGGTACATTTTAATATTATTTAAAATTGGAATTTAAGATAAAGTACGTGGTTGTTGGATTTGTGTCTTAACAAATCGCCGCTTCGAACGACTATGACAAAGAGTTTCCGTCTCAAAACCAATTTGACAAATTAAGTGTAATACTACGCTTTTCTAGTTCTTGTGTACTCGGTCGAGTGGTTTGTACTCGGCCGAGTAAGTGTCTTGTACGTTTTAAGCAGGCTACTGCCTTGAGTGTAATCGGCCGAGTTTAGGGGACACTCGGTCGAGTGGAGCGTACTCAGTCGAATGTCCGGTCTGAAACGGATTAATGGCGCGGTTTTGATTAAAATGATTAGAGAGGTATTTAAAACATTCCGTCAGTTTCTAATTCATTTTATAAAAACCTAAACACTCTCTAAACTCTCTCTAATCATCTTCATCAATCCCTAAGCAATGATTAAGCTATGTGGGTTCCGGATCTCTCGTTTCCGTACCAATCATGTTAGTAAGTTTCTAGTCTTTAATCAGTTTATTGTTTCAGTTTGTACAAGCCCTAATTTGGGCGAATTAGTAATGGAGTATACTAGATCGTTTAATGAAGGGTAGTTAGTAATTAGTATGTGATAATTATTTGTAGGTGACGGTTTCATGGAGGATTGTTATTGCGATTGCTTATGTGTGCTTGGATTGCGAAAAGGTAGGGTTTCCCTACTCAGTTGATTGTTGAATAATGTGTATTGCAACGTGACGATCTTTATGATTAGCTATGATTGGATTATATTGATGTGATGGTATTATGGTCGAGATTGGTGGTTGTTGTGGATTTGTGAGCCACTGCGAGAAATGGACTCACTCTCATTGTTTGCCTCTTACGGGTCTCGACGCAAGGGGGATGTGCACATTAATGGACTTGGTTTCGCTCATGCGTTGAGCGGGGCTTAGGTGGTACGGCTGCGGTCCCCACTGGCAGCGAGGATTACCTGTTGCGATGGGTAATCTGGCAGGGCTACACAACTCGGAGTGTGGTGTGTAGCCAGTTACTGGTTACTATGGGGTTTCGAGGTGGTGGTTGTGGTTACATTGGATGTTTATGTTTATGTTATTGTTTCATTTTGTTGTATGGTTGACTGACCCCGTTTATGTTTTCAAAACTGCGGTGATCTATTCGGGGATGGTGAGCAGTTGACTTAGCAGGTGATGATGGTTATTGTTGTTGATGTTGCTGCGGGGTTGGCAACATGGTGTAGTCATCACCAGTTCTTTTGTAGCTTAGCTTTTCCCGCATGGCGTTGTTTTACCTTATATCACAGTTTTGGTTTTGGGTTTGTATTCTTTCTTTTGGAGACTTGTAATTTTATAAGTAAACTTTAAATTATGTTTCATTATGGTTTCTGTGATGTACACTACCTCGGGTAACCGAGATGGTAGAACTTTCATATCTTGAGGTAGCCCTTGGTAAGGTGCTTTGGGGGTATGGGGTGTTACATTAAGGACGATTAGCTCCTCGATTTATGAAGTGATCAATTCTCTTTTAATATGTCGACAAGAAATGGTATCTGTTATGTGATTGTGATTGAGGTAGTTTTTTTTTTTTTTTTTTTTTTTTTTTTTTTTTTTTTTTTTGGCTTTCTAGGTCTTCTGTATTTATCTAAAAGAGTACAATATAAACTCTATAAGCCATAATGGTCGTCAAACTGTAGCAGGGGAGCCTCCTTTCTTTAGGCCTCTTAACCGCAACAACAGTCAAGTTAGCAAACACCCGATCCTTTTTACATAGGTTATGGGAATGATCCGATCCATGTTGCGGCTAAATACAATTCTTGCTCAAATGCTCTTGTATAAAAGCCAAGTCTTTTTAAAGAGATTATATTGGTCCAACAATTTTGGGAATTGAAACGCCTTTTTTTTGTAGGACCCCCCATGCTCATTGACCTTATTTAATTACTCGCTTTCTTTTGCTTTACATTTCTTGATCAAATTTGTTTATGTAAGTCTTGGCGTATACAATACCAATACCAATTTTCCTTATTTTTTTTATGTTCAATAATAATAAATTAAGCAATTAAAAACACTAATTTACAAATAAACAAAAAAAAAAAACTATACATAAAAATGAACTTTCTAACCCAACGCGGGTTGATTGATTACCTTTAATTTTTAATACTTTCATTATGTCCATTTGCGATGATTTTGTTTGATTTGGTTGGTATTTGGGCGAATTTAGTTACGCTGTTAGACCGTTAACTTGATATTAAATTTAGCTTCACTTTAATTAACTTGATCTTTACAAACATAATTATAGAAAAGCTAGGTTAATCATATAATTATGACGTAACATTAAATTTTATTCATATAATATTATTTCATGTATTATAATTTAAATTTATTATCAAATAACCAACAAAGAAATTTTATACAAAGAAATCTCGAGTATTTGTAATACATTTAGATTATTTATATTCATTATAACAAAAATCTTGAACACCGTTTTACTTAGTATAACAATTGAACTATTAATCACGTGGAATTATATTTGCACAATTTGGAAACTTTAACACTGTATGTCGTTGTTATATATACAACGTATCGTTCAAATATTAGTAAAAAAAAATTACGGGTAAGTATAAAAGGATCAACGGACATTTACTACTGCATAACATAATGAAAAAGCAACCGTGCATTTTGTGCACGGGTATAAAACTAGTTGCAAACCGAAACTGAACCATCGAAATCTTAATAACAGGGAAGAGTCCAACATTAGACATTTCCTTTTATCTATTTGAACACAACGACCTCCTCTTAAATCAACTCAACACTTATAATTGGCTCAAAATCTATATTTGTATACCTTATCTCAGACAAATAAGTGGGAACTTCTACTTTCCATGAAACTCATCGTGATGAGTTACCGTTTGAATAAAGGTTTTTGAAGCAAGGGGATGGACCTTGATGTATGACAATGATCTAGGATGAAATTAAAGAGTGGTTGATTCTAGCCTCGTAACAAATAATCATAATCTCTAGAAGATAACTGTAATTATTTTAAGGTCGCATCTTATTGGTAAAAAACGTAGTTTAGAGATTGTAGGTTAGCCGAGGAAGAAAGGTTACGATCACTCATATTATCCAAGGGATTATATGACGCATTATTACTCATAGAGTAGACACCATAGGCACATCTTGCACAAATCCGAGTACAATGTCATCAATTAAAGCAGGAGAAAGCAAGGGTTTCTTTCTTTTCTTGTCTATGTTGAGGGGGTCAAACATATAAATCTTCCCCTTTTTTTATGGAAATAAGAGCTAATCGATCAACCACAACATGAAGCTCACGAGTAACATCCTTATTATTTTGGTCCAATCACATTTAAAATAATGGAGAGTCGTTTGAAGGAAATTCAACTGTCTAGAAGCTAACCCCTTCTTTAAAGGGTTTTAACGTTCGAGGGATCAAAAGATAAAGGATTATTTAATAAGAATACTCTGAACTATTGGTGGTTTTCTCAAATATACTCTGAATTTCGGTTTAACTCACAATATACCATACAACTACCTCCCTCTTCTCATAATACACTCAATGACCGTCTACCTCTTTAGCAAGTCACCTTTCCCTTATCTCTTCTCATAACCCACCAAACCCTTATCTATCACCCCATAACCAACACCACAACCTCTACCATCCACCATAACCACCTATCCTAATTTAATTAATGACCTTCGGCGCCTCCATACCTCCGCTGACAACCATAACGGCATCCCATAACCCCCAAAAACCCAAATTAACATTACCCTAAATTAATTTGGGGATCTAGGGTTTACCTGATTGTAGGAGTAGGGAAGGACAACGATGACGAAGGTGAAGAGTTGAGACACACGAGGCTAGAGTTGTGGTAATCGACGACAAAAGAAAGGGCAGGCTGTTACATTTGGCTTATAAACAGGAAAGAAAAGTGAGGCAATGGAGAAAACGAGTCAACGATATGGCTCGATGTGGTGTTGGATGTGTGAATGGTGGTGGAGATACGTGATGTGAATGGGTATTCGGGGTTTAATCAGAAGAAGTAATGTTTATGAGTGGCCATAGAGGTAGAGAAACTTGGCGTAAATGGTGCAATTGGTGGAGAAACATGCGTGATTGGAGCAGTTGGTGGTTAAGTGTGGCGTGGGTGGTGCGTTAAAGCAAGGGTGTAGACGTGTAGTGATGGTGGTGGGGCGTAGCTAGGAGGTGGTTTATGCGGTTGTTATGGTGTGAATGGAGAAGAAGAAGATAGTGATTGTGGTATGTAGCGATGGCAGTGGGATCCACCGCAACCCACATGACTTTTAACTTGATTTTACAGGTTAAAAATGAGGCAATTGCAATACGAGAAGAAAAGGGTAATTGCATGGTATATTGCCAGGTCCATTTTATATATAGTTTAATCCCCTACTTTAGCTCAGTTTTATTTGATTATTTCATTTTTATAAGTGTATTTGTGAGCTAATTACGTGTTCTAGTGGTTTTGCTCGTATTCGTTCCATTTTGTAGGTAATGAAGCATTCCGTAGCTTTTTCCCGTCAAATTACCAATCACATAAGTCCACGAAGCTAATAAGAGCAAGTCTTGATGACCATGCAAAGGCGTTCCGGGAAGTATAGGGGCATTTTGGGAAAAATTGGAAAATCCCGAGCACGAAGCTAACTCGGGTTGGTACACAAGTACGAAAATGAAAATGAAGCCCAAGTAAAGTCGAAATAATAAAGTGATGTTGCAAGCTTAAGATTCCCAATTGAGCATTTAGACGGAGGAATTAAGGAGCATTAAGACGGAACATTGGATTCCCTATGAGAATTAAGACGGAATTAAGAGAATAAATTAGAAATCACACGACCCCGATAGGGGTTGGGTGACCCCAATCGGGGTCACCTTCATTTAAGTCATTTCTGTTTCATCCCCTTATTCCTATATAAGGGGTGTTGAATCCGACATTTGGGAGACCTCTCTACATATCTCTACACCTTTATACTTCATTTTTCTTTCCAATTTTTAGTCATTAGATTATCTTAGAATAGTTTAATTTTCTTTAGTTATTACAAAAAATTCCTTTAGCAATATCAAGTTATATTCAAAGTTATATTTCAAGTTATAATAGTTTTCATTTTCAAGTTCTCTTTCCATTAGTAAGGTAATTTCATCTCTAGTATTACTTTTGTTATTCATTTGTCATTTCGATTACTAGTTAGTATGTTCATGTTTATTATATCATTTCTCATTAGTTTAATTTTCCTTATGCAAGAGTAGTTCCTTTGTCTAGGGATTACAGGAGCTATGCATAAATAATATTTGCAATTGTTGAAATAGGATGATTTAATATCGATTTTTTGTTTCTATAACATGCTTGCATTGTTTTGTTAATCTTTGATAATTGATCATTATCTTAGATTAAATTTTTTAGTCCATTTTTATAAGTCGAGAGGAATGAAAATGAATGAGACTAAGCATGTTTTAGTAGACCGACCTAGCCATAGCGAGAGCTCTTTAGGACTCGTTCTATGGTTGACAATAAGGTCGAGAGGTGGTTGTCTTTAAGCCTAAACAATTAACGATTTTATCTATTTCTAGTTTGACATGAGCTTTTACATATTTTCATGTGTGACCCGACTTCCCCAGACTCTTTTTTCATTATTGTTTACATCATTTTATTTACAAGTTTTTACCAATCAAACCAATCGAACAATCGAATCGACCTAGATAGAATTCACCCTATGACAACTTATTTAGCAACTCCCGTCTCCTTGTGTTTTATCCCTATTACTACATTCATTTGTTACTAGGGTATTTATCTTTGATAGGTGTGCAATAGCCTATCATATATTCTGAGTTAAATTGAAGTTCAGAGTATTTTGGGAAGATCGCCAATAGTTTAGAGTATTCTTATTAAATAATCCAAAGATAAAACCAAGGTACAAAAGTAACAAACTTGATTATAATTTAGACCTTTCAGCTAACTAACATACCATATAATGCACTAGAAACTAGAGTTGTTCATGGGTCGTCCCGTCCATTAAACCCAACCCATCTCGCCGGCTAAATGAGCGGGTATGGACAAGGTTTTTTAAGAAAAATACAAAGGCCCGACCCACTAACCCATCCCAAACCTGTAATACACCGTGTTTTAGAACCTTTGAGTACTCTATCGAGTTGAGGGTACTATGTCGAGTAAGTAAGAATCAGAGTCTAAACAGTGTTCTGCTCGTTAGGTACTCGACCGATTTGAGCCAACTCGATCGAGTAGGCGTTACTCGATTGAGTACGTTAGTTACTCGACCGAGTAGCTGCCAGTTACGGGTTTTACCCGGTTTGATTTAAGGTAAAAGGGGAGAATTTGTTTTATATTATTAACGCACCTTTTCACATCAGTTTTACTTTTACGATACAAACTTTCACATCGCTCAAACAAAACTAGATCTATTATGCCTTTTACTTTCAAATCAAGGCGTATGTTCATCGTATTTCGGGGCTTTTGATATCGTTGCGATCGTCCCTTCGAGGGTAAGACTTGTGTATCAATTTTATGTTAATTAAGTAATGTTGTTTAAAACCCTAATTGGATAAATTGGAGATTTGAGAGTATTTATGTTGATTAGATTATAATTATATGATTATGTGTTTATAGGAGGTGATTTCGTAGAAGAACGCTTTTGATTCGCTACTTGTGATTGTTGATCAGTGCTTCCGTCTCAGGTAGGGTTTTCCCTACTCGGTTATTTTATATGTGACGATGTGTATATGAGTATGATTAAGATGTTGGTTATTTTATTATGCTGGTGTGATTATTGTTGTGGTTATGTTAATGTATGTGGTTTGCGAGGTGCGCCCTTGGCTGAGTGGAGTTCATTTGCGAGAATGGCTTCATGCCCTTGTTTGCCTCTTGTGGTTCCCGTCACAAGGGGAATGTACACATTAAGGATCATGGGTTTGCGCTCTATGATGTTAGCGGGGCTTAGGTGGTAAAGGTTGCGGTCCCCACTGGTAGGGCTACATACTTGAGGTGTAGTCGGATGTATGGTGTTGGTGTTGGTGTTGTTGGAGGAATGTGATGTGATATTATGTTTGATTTTTTGTGTTATACAGTAACTGACCCCGTTAGGTTTTTGTATTTGTGATGATCCATTCGGGGGTGGTGAGCAGTTGATTGACAGGTATAACTTGGAGTATTCGCGGGCTGCTGGGGATGGAGTCATCACTGAGTTGTGTAGCTTGTTTCCGTTGTGTTTTGATAGTTGGTTTTAATACTTTTGGTATTCTGATTTTGGTACTTTGGTTTTGAGACATTTGTACCTCCAATTGAGGAGTTTTGGCTTTGGTTTTGTATCACTTAAATTTTATACATTAAATGTTGTTTCTTAATGGTTTCTTTTGATCTACTATACCTCGGGCAACGGAGATAGTAACGCCTTTATATGCTAAGATGGTCTTGGTAAAACACCTTGGTAAATGAGGGTGTTACAAAGTGGTATCAGAGCAATGATTTTGGAACCTGTAACCAATGAATCTAATGAAAATAGGGAGTCAAACTAAAATAAACCCGGGTAAGAGTTATTAGGAGCTAATGCAAAGACTTGGGAGACGTTCCAATGTCGCGAACTCGCCCTTATAACTTCGAACTGGTCACTATGGGTGTGTCATGGGATCGCTACCTGTTTTCGTTGTTGTCTTTAAAGTTATTATATATATG
>VHZZ01004575.1:57852-73137 GCA_009801015.1 Silene noctiflora | reverse complement strand
AAACATATACTTGCACTAGAAATGTAATATTAGCTCTAAAAACACTTAAGTAAGTGCAATTTATAGTGTAAAACAAAGCTAATAGAGGGGGTAAAATCACATAAATAAAGTACTTATCAGTAGGAAAGCTAGCTTGGTGGGTTTATCACAGACCTGACAAGCTTTGGGTGCAGTGGGTTCATCAAATATAATTGAAAGGAACAAATTAGGGAAATTATAAGGCAAACATAGACTCTAGTTGGAGTTGGAGGAAGATTTGTCAGGTGAAAGATACCACGAACCAGTTCACTACTCAAAGGGGTGGGGGTGACACTTACTGTATTCATCAAGGATATAATTTGCTGAGAGATATCAAACCTGTGGTACCTTGGTTCCATCAGGTATGGTCTTCGTGGGCTGTGCCAAAGCATAGAATTATTGCCTAGCTCGTTTATCATAATGCTCTAAATATCCGCAAAAAAATGTACAGGCTTGGGATCAGTGACAATGATTCTTGCTGCATCTGTGAACAAGCACCTGAAACTATCCAACATCTCTTTTTTGGATGTGGTTACAGTGATAGAATTCTATTAATGTTGGAGGACTGGCTGGGGATTAAGGTGCGAAGATCTGATGCTCTGTCATGGCTCACTCAGTGCAGATACACTAGAATTAGGAAAAGAATCATTAGAGTAGTGATGAATGCTTACATATATACGATCTGGCACTGTCGAAATGTGAGTCGCTTAGAGATGAAATTGGAGAAGCCTAGCTCTGTTGCTCTGAAAATTCTAAAGCTGACTCGAGAAAAGTATGGCCCTCTAATCAAGAAACCTGTTGGAATTAAATATCAAGGATGGCTAACTCGTTTTGAGGGAGGAAGATAGATGATGAGATGATGATATTGCAGTGTGCCTAGCTTGTTTGACTAGTATGTAATAGGCAAAATTGTTTTGTCATGCTAATATGCTCAAATTGAATAGAACTCCTTTTGTATATCTCTTTTCATTTATACCATTACATTTTACCTAAAACGAATTACAAGTTTACGAAGAGAGATTAACTAAATTGTTGTTAGTGGTTGCTCGACTCGATGTAGATTCGAAAGGCCCTTAAAAAAGGATTTTAGTAACAAATAACAAAATTGATTAAGTTTATTTAGTGGAGTTGGTCAAATTGGTCGGTCATGCAACGAGACTGGTATTCAGAAGGATCTAGACTTATGTGGTCGAGTGATCAAGCACGTAGGCGTCAATAGCAAAAGCACGTGGTCTTAGAATGCAAAGGGAGAAGAGAAGGGGTGAACACTTGCGTGAAGAAAATGTGAGATGGAGGCCTCTATTTATACTAATCACGAGAAATAGGGTTTAGGAAAAAGATTTAGAAGAGACACGGCGAAATTAGGAAAGTAATAAGACGACTTTGATTTTCAGCTGAGAAACGCCAAGGGCAAGAGGCGCAGCAAATGCTGCGTCCTATGAAGGGCGGTTTCCTGCGATGCAAGAAAGCGCGTTGACAACCTGTCGTATTTTAGGCATAACTTTCTCTACAAGACTCGGATAAAGGTGATTTTGGTGGCGTTGGAAAGCTAAGAGAAAGATCTAGAATTTTCTGTGAAATAGCAAAGACCAAAAAAGATGGAATCACCTCGTAAAATGAGCCTAAAGGTCGGGTAGTCGTATTAAGCTAAAATGAAATGCTCATTTTGTAATGTAAACATAAATTTAGCCTAAAGAAGTGAAATGGGACTAAATTTGAGGCATAATCTTGACATATTATGAAATCCTTAACTTTGGCAAGCACATTGCTTTTGACTCGGGATTTACGGTCTCGGGTTTCAGAGACGGTTTTGACTCCGGACTCCGAATATACTCTAATTATTGCCAAAATGATCGTATCAACACGTAGATGACGACCAAGGAGTTGAAACGAATGTTTGAGCTACCACTTGTCGACGAATAAAATCGCTCTGTATGTTAAACATGCGGTCCAATCATCACTGGGTGTTTGGGGGAAGGTGCAGAAATGAGGTATCTACACCCTAAAACACCTCCTACCCTTTCCCAACCACCCAAATCCACTAAAAAATCCTCCAACCACCTTATCCAATGAACACCTTGTGTCAAGCTCCACACTTTCTCATTTCTTTACACTTGATGAGACGACTTCATGAGACGGACCTTGCTTGTTTCGAGTTGCTGATGGAATATTCTAAAAGGTAGGGTTTTCCTACTCGGTTTTAATAATACGGATGTTTACATGTCTTGCATTCTTGTTGGAATTTCATTATCACATGAATTTAAGTAATTGTCATTAGTCTCATATTATGGTGGAAATTGCATTGTAACATGATATTGGATAGTTGGTGTCAAATTCATATTATTGTTTTAGTTGCATTATAATAGGAGGATGAATAATTGCATTATAACATGATAAGGAGATATGGTATCTTAAGAGTATTGGAGAAATTGTTGGTACTTGTGTTCATGGCATATTCAAGAGGCATTTTTAATATGAAATTGGCATATTGGCATATTGGCATATTGTGATGCATATTGTGTATATGTGGTTGTTGGTGGAGGTTGGTGGATGTTGGAGGTCGTCGGTGGGGTTGTGTTTGTGTTGTATCATTGTTGAGGAGGCGTAAGGCGGTTGGGATATGGTCTTACGCTTAGGTCGCCTCTTGGAGCTTCCCACTACAAGAGGGACATGCATGTTAATGAATTGATTACGGAAGGGTTCGTGTGGTGTCACGACGCCTAGTAGACATTCGGTAAGCGCCCGGACTCGGTACCATGGGTGTGTCCTGAGTACCTGTTTATGAACTGCGGTCCGGCTGTTTGGTGGGCGGTGTTGTGGTGTCGTCAACGGATTATGGGTACTGTGGGTGTGTGTCCTTTGTACCGGTGTGTTGGTTGCGGAGTGGTGGTGATTAGAGACTTGTGATTGTGGATTCATATTTGCATTTCATATTCATGCCTATTGTCTTTCGTGATTAATTATATTATTGAAACTGACCGTGTGTGGCTATTTGTAAATTGTCACCTATTTCTGGGGTGGCTTGTGTTGATCCATATGATATTTCCGATCTTCTGGGGAGCAATTTGAGTTTAGGTTTGCATTTGATATCTGGCGGGAGACGAGACGAGCCACGAGCTTTGGTGATCGCCAAGTCGAGTGTAGTTTCTTTAGAAAGGTTGTAGTACTCATGGCTTGTATCATTTATTCATTTATTAATCATGTTGTAATTCATTAAACATGTATTTATATAAAATGTTACTTAATTGTAGTTCCGATTCACCGCCTCGGGAAACCGAGATGGTGACATCTCCCGATTAACTTGGCAGGGTTAGAAGGAGGTGTTACACTATAAGACAAATTAAGAAATACAATTAGGTTAAAATTTTGATTATAAGGACGCTAAAAGTAAAGGTGAACAAACGTATACAATACGGTTTTATTATACATATACGATGATGTAAAGTTTCAATTATATGAATTTCCTTATATCTGATACAAATTTTCGTATACACGATACGGTTTATATAAAAATCTTATCGGATACTTATAGGCAAAATCTAAACCTGATATACGGTATTCGATACAGGTCTTCATTTTATAAATAAAATATTTAAAAAATAAGTAAACCATTAAATATCGTGTATCTCCATGACCCGATATTATGGCTCTCGTACTCTTTAAGTTATTTACTCTTATATTTCATGCTTATGAATACTCTTACAATTATTAAATAGCGTGTAACTGCTCTCCCTCTCCCCTCCCTTATCCTTCTTTCTTTCTTCCTCTCATCCTTCTACCACAAAGGGACAAAGATAGATAGCCAGATAATGTCTAATATTTACCGCAGACAAGTTCAAAGTAAAGGGGTATTGGACAAACTACACCAAACATGTCATTTAAGGCATCTGTATTCTTCCTCTAGTTTACAACCAAAATTCTAGAATAACACTTCGCACAATAGTAACGTAACGCTATTGCATACACTGCTAAAAAAACACCAATATCGTGTACACTTTAGCAAGGACACATGAAAACCTTTTCCTTGAGATTTACATAAAGTATGATGAGTCACTCAGACGTAGTCAAAATCACGTAGTAATGAGACATGCTTGACTATAATATCAAAATATCTCAAGAATGTGGATATGAAAGGTAATGTCTAGCGTGTGATGCATCACAATAGCATAAAAGGAATAAAGCGTAGGTCAAAAAATAGTGCTTGAAATGACATAACCACATCTATCATCAGCATCGCACTCCAGATACTCGGCAAGTTTGTTCCATAATCCTTCATATTCAAAGTTAAACTCTATTAACTACACCTGTATGATATGTCTCCAACCAAATTCAAAAATAATCATGACCCAAATGCATAATGCCATCCAAATCTTAACTTACATCGGGAAATCCATTTAATTAAGGTAGTCGCATTAGGAAATGAACCCACAAAATCGATTGCAGAACAAGCATGAAAACATAATATACCCCATATTCAACTACATTGTTCCATAGCATTCAATATACCCTAAAAGCAAATCAACACATAAGGTAAGAGTTAAGACCACTTGTTTTAAGCAAATAGAATCTCTCCAAACCACTGATGAAATCCACTAATCAAAAAATTAGAACTAGTCACATACGGAAAAATCCAGAGACAAAGTTTCGCATAATAAGTTAGAATCTAAATATCCAAATGAATCATTAGAATATTCATCAATGTTGTTAGAGTAGTATCATGATCACAACCACATACATTAAAAATACAGCAGCACAAGGTTTAATTCTACTACTACACATCAATTTATCGCTTAGGAACTAACTTCAACAAAAATTGAGATGTTTTCATTGGGATAATTAGTTTAGTATAAGGCGGGTTTGCACGAAGATTTGGTAAAACGGGTCTAATCACAAGAAAATCATGCCCATATTAGTGTAAAATAGTTATTAAAGAATCCGTTTTGAATAAACACAACACTAATCAAGAAAATATATTACCAACAACAGTAGATGAATCAAGCTCTTTCTCTACAAAATCTGGAAAAAAAAAGTGCAAAATTATCAAACAAACCCAATTTTCTTTTTTAAGACTAAAATCAACTAATTGTAACAAAGAAATAAAATAATACTAGCGAAGAACTGCATATCATCATCTAATTCACCTACAGAAAAAATATATGAACAAGGAACAAAAATTCATAATAAAATAAACACAACATTAGCTTTTATTGGTGTTTGAAAAAAAATTCTTTGAATATTTCCAACGCCCTTTGTATAAGTAGTACTCAAAACTCAAGAGGGGGTTCAAAGAAGAGGAAAGAGAATTAGAGGTTACCAATTTTGTCTCTATCTCCTAATAAACCAAATCATCCTATCTAGGGACAATATTGAGTATCATGGGACCCTTTATGCCTATTATAGGGGGTCCGGGTGATGATAGTGATGCTTTTAACTACTATGGAGTGATGAAGGAGGAGTGGACTAATCAAGTCAGTCATGCGTTTGGTGCACTTGGGTGACCTTTTTACACGCGTATTAGGCCAGATGAGCTAGTTGGTGGTTTTGGTGATCCGTTTGCAGCTGGTGGTTCGCGGGGTGGTCAGTTTGACGTTGGACCTTTTGGTTTTAGAGGTCAGTTTGGAGCTTCTATTTCTAGTACAGTTCCTGATGAAGATGGAGCCGGCACATCTGGTACTGGTGTTGATGACGAACTTGCTGTTATGCTAAGGGAGGTAGCTGAGTTCCAAGGGAGTGATGATGTTGATGAGGATGAGCAGTAGCGACACTTGGTCACTACATCCCCCACTTTGCAGCTGGTTTGGGGGAGTTTCTAAACAAATAGCTAGTACTGTCCTTTTTTGTATTTCCTTTTATTGTATTATCTTTAGTTACTTAGTTTATTTCCTTTTTCCTTCTCTTAGTTGTGTCCTATAGCTGGTAGTATCCTTTTTTGTATTTCCTTCTTTTTCGTAAAGTTTTTAATAGAGGGGTGAATAAAGTATGTACCCTTTTAAAAACAGTACGCAACTCGATGTACACTTCTATTTTCGTGACTTGTGAATTAAGTTCGAATATATAAAGTGTATTGATGAACTTTGGAAAGCAAACGTAAAACATAATAAAGGTACGAAAAAGATAATGAACTCACGATATTTTTAACATGGTTCAGCCCAGTTGAAAAGCCTACGTTCACCACTTTTTTATTAAAAGTTTATCATGAGTGTCTAACCGATCTAGCGTACAACAAGCAACTAATCCCCACGACTAACCATAATCGTGATAATGAAGGACGTTAAGCCTTCGGTGTTTGAGAGATGTTAAGCTCTCGGGGGTGAAGGATGATAAGCCTTCGTGGTTAAGATCCTAAGCTTACAAGAGTTTCTTAATTCACGATTACAATCGATTACAAACACAATTCAATTGTCTAGAAAAAATTGTAAGACTATGCAGTTTTTAAAAGATAACCTTTGACACAAAAAGTACTAGTTTAAGAACACGACTTTCAAAAAAAAATTTACAAAAGTAAAATGTTAAAACAGTGCAAGAGTGCAGCGAAATATTTTTTTTGAAAATTTCGATTCAAACAAGTGGAAAGTCATATTGTTCCTCGATGTAGGATTATGTATATATATATAGAGGCACAACACCCAATAAATACACTAGATTTTTCGAGCTAGAGTTTCTCGGGTAGATGCCTTGCTACATACTCTAAATCTAGATCTTTATAAAATATTATAAGATAATCATTTTCAAAATATCTTAGCCAAAAATAAGTTAGAAAAGATATAAATCAATTTTATACTTTATGAAAATGTAATTTGAGAAGATATCAGAATATTTCAGTTAAATGAATATAAGAAAACTAAGATAGTTTCCAAGATTTGTAAAAGATAAATATCTGTAAGAGATAAGAGATTTTGAATAAGAAAAGAAACTAATCTTTGTATATCTTATTGATGAAAGATTTCTTCATATCTTGTAAAACAAGATAAAAGGAAATCATTCTCCAAAAAATATGAAAGCTTAGATTCTAACCTAACTCGAGTGTCATATTACAAAACAATATATTATAGTTTCAAAAGATAATTTTTAATAAAAAAACAGAAATTAAAAGATTTTAGAAAACATAAAGAGATTTCGAAATACTACAGACTTGATCAGGAGACATTTTCTTCAACCGAGGTTACAGTTCCCTCAGGTTATAGCAGATTTCAATATCACCAGAGGTAACGTTCCCCTCAACTGAGATAATCGTTCTTTCTTGTGCTGTCTTAATTTGTGCATAGTTCTAAAATCCCTTTTTACAAAGTATGTCCTTAATCTTGTTCTTGGACTTTGTTACGACTTTATAAGTCTTCTCTTAACTTTGATCGTCTTTGTGCTTCCTTTGAATCCGAGCTATAGCACCTACACAATATATTCTACAAAACATACCAAGCTCATAAAAGCATAAATAAAATTACTTAGAAATAAAATGATCTTGACATGCTTCAAAACCTAATAAGACCTAGGGTCAAAGGCTTATGTTGTTGTATTTTTGTGATTGATGTGTTGTTAGCGTCACAATGAGGACACTGTGACATTTGGATTTGGGGGACGAGTGTTTATTTATGTTGTGTGTTTAAAAAAAACCCATAATAATTACTTTTAAAATCCAAAACATGTTGTTTCCTTTGTTTTAGGACGTGTCTTGGTGTAATTGAATAGCAATGATGATAATTTGCATTGTTTTTGCATTTGAATCTAATTTAAGTTATCCATGTACATTATTTTGACATGTTATTTAAGAAAGCAAAGCTCAATGAACAAGTCTTGGCCGTTTTTAATGATGCGTGCCTTTTATATACGTTTATTCACATGTTTGGCACACATTTCTATGTGCTTAATTGACTATTTCATTCTATTTCCTCAAATATTTGCTACTGTGGGTGGGTTTCACGTCTCTTGCAGATTTGGGACTTATTTACGCATTTAGAAGCCAAAACCATTCGAAAAAGGAGATAGGAGACAAGCTTAGACGAGCTGGAACAAGACAAGAAGTTGGTAGACAGGCTATATATGTCAACAGACCATCATTTTCGATCGACCACCTTATATTGTCGATCGACCAAGCCAGAAAAAGTAGTTAGACATCAGGCATTCGACACAGGAATAATATTTTTTGAGCATCTCTCTTCTGTTGATCGACTAGACGATTATGTCGATCGAGTGGATGCTTCTATCGATCAATATAGGTCGTTAGACACAGGACTTTGTTGCTTTGAAGCTCTTGATGGTTGTCGATCGACTACCTTCATATGTGTTGATCGAATTATACAGGATGTCGATAGACCAAGCTCATTAGTGTCGATCGACCAAGCTACACGGAACTGACGAAAGACTCTAGTTGTTTTATTTCTTATTTTGTAATTAGTATTTAAGCAACTGGTAATCTTTTAATTAGGGGTACACACTTTTATTCTAAAAACTATCTTAGAACGTTATTATGTATTTTTTCTCCATAGCTTTTAAATCGAAACTCGAATCTCATCTCTACTTTGCTAAACCCTTGGATCTTTGATCAGTATTTATTTCAATTCTTTCCTTTGTTCTTCTTAATTGGTTTTAGTTATTTCTCTTCCCCTATTTATTGATAATTAGTTTATGCTTTATTCTTTCTACCCTTTATTCATCATTAATCCATCTTTATTTGTTCTCATCATTATTGTTATTAGTTTTAACATGCGTAGCTACATTCTTCGCTGGGATTTAGAGGAGCTATGAATTTATGCCTGTTGTTAATTAGGTCTTAGATTGGTCAATTATATTATGCCTTTGTTATTAATTGTAGCATTATATCACGATTAGTCAATTAATGCACATGATTGATTAATTGAACCGGTAAACTCCGACCTAAGATCGAAAGCCTGGTGAGAGTTAGACCCGCTACAAACATTGGAGCTCCCTAATAAGATTTGAAAGCCCGTCAGAAGCATACTAGGGCAATTAGCGATGCGAGACGACTTTTCATTATTCCTTAGACCAATATTTGTGACCGATAACCCTAGTTTTCTTTTCCTATATTTTATACTCATTTCTACTCTTTGCTTCTCTTTCTCTTTTAATTTTAGTTGAGTACAACAAACAAAAAAACCTATTTGTTACCTAGACAGACTATAAGTAACAAATAGAACACTTTTCAGTCTCCCTGTGGATACGATCCCGACTTCGCTAGCTATATTAGTTAGAGAGCAGTTGGTATACATATGTCTGTTTTGCATCCATTTGCATCTGTCTCGCATTTCCGCATGAATAAAAAAAATACAAAAATTGAAAAACAAATACAAAAATTTACAAAAAAAACATGTTTGAATTTAGGTTGCATTTAGGTAGTGTTTAGTTGAGTCGGAGTGGTTATATAACAATGATGATATTGCTGTTATATTCTTTCTAACTCATTTAAGCCTTGCATAGTTTGACACCCTTATTTTAAGAAATTCATTTGCATAGTTTACGAGTTTTTAATAAATTCTACAGAACAAATAAGCTTGACCTATATGTTGGCAAACTACTTCTAAATTCTAAGGTTTAGATCGAGCTTTCAAAAACCAATGACATTCATGATTGTTTTCATCTAGGATATGAGTAGTACTCCTTACATGACATGTAATGTAACACCCTTACTTACCAAAGAGCCTTAACTAGGTCTTCCTTGATAACCAAGGGCGTTATCATCTCGGTTGCCCGAGGTAAGTACATATCAAATTGACCATCCGAGAACATTTATTAAATACGTTACAAGTTACAGCGAATACTGAAAGACAACATAACTATACTAGAACCTATAGACATCACTACGTCAGACGATCTCCCATCCCATAGGAAACACCCAGAAGCAAAGCATCCATAACAAAATCAACCCGCTCACCATCCCCGAATGGATCAGCACAGTTTTGAAAACATAAACGGGGTCAGTTAACTATACAACAATTTAATATGTTAGTAAATATAACAACCATAGTAACCATAACCCATCTCCATACTCCATAGTAACCAGTACCTGACTACACCCGGGGTGGTGTAGCCCTTCCAGATTACCCATCGCAATAGGTAACCCTCCCAAGACTTATAGATGGTGACGGTGATTTACCTTATCAAACGATCAGATAACTAGGCCAGAACCTACGCACGCATCCACTCCCATGCTGGTCTCCTAGGTAGAGGCTAGAAAGGTAGATAGGGAGGTGAAAGGTAGGGGAATGAGTGTTCTGGTTTTAGGGTTGCGGAAAAGAAAGAAATGAAATGATTCCCAGTTATGACTTCCGCATAACTTTATATTATGCTGTCACCCGTGCACTCGGTCGAGTACCAACATACTCGACCGAGTCAGCCGCACTCGTTCGAGTGCCCCACACTCGACCAAGTGTCCTGCACTAGGTCGAATCCATGCATTTATAAAAACAAGTTCTAACATGGTCAAAGGCACTTAAGGTCGGTCAATGGGTCCCCTGATGGGACGGGTATTACAGTCTTCCATCCTTAAAAAGAACTTCGTCCTCGAAGTTTGACTCCCCGACACGGAAGTTGGTTTGTCCAAATACTAAGGTTCAGTTGGGTAGATCACACTCGATACTATTACGACTCACCTAATCGTCACCATCCGCAAGACTCCACTCCGCATCACTTCCATCTATCTCGTTCCATACATAAACGTCATGCAACATATCCTACATAGTAACTTGTTGTGATAACTTGCCTTGTCATACCAATCACATAAAACACGCATACATACATGCATAACACTCTACTTAGTATGATTTCACGACTCTATACCACATAACATGATACTACAATTCTTTTAGTGAAACATGTAGCGCAAACTTCATCCTCGCGCGCAAAGCACTCTACCCCCCTTAAAAGGAACTTCGCCCTTGAAGTTCACCCTCCGAGCGGTCAAGGACAAAAGTCACACTAGTGTTATACTATTTCCCTGCATACGGAAAAGGTATTTACCAACAACGTCGAAAACATGGTCGGTCAGACACTCAAGGTTGAATGGTATAGGTTACCCCTGACATGACGTACCCACAAAATGTTACCCCCTCATGACCGTTTCCCAAGAAATACCGTACCTCCTGACCACCACTAAACCAAACGCTACATACCTTATCCAAGACATACCATACAAGCATAACGTAATCTAAGTTAAAACAACTCATACTCGGTCAAATTACAAACACTTGGTCAAGTAGCAGACACTCGGTCGAGTGCTTTGCGTACTCGTTCGATTAGCCACAGATCAGAATACTATCCAAACACTGGAAACAGTGTACTCGGTCGAGTGCATTTGGTACTCGGTCAAGTGCGCTCTACTCGGCCGAGTCCCTCTTCTGTACTCGGTGGAGTACTAAACTAAAAGAATTTCCAACGAAGCTAACATTCCCATCCACCAATATTACCTGCAATAAATACCATTTCGGTGACTCGAAGCCACCTAACGTCAGATACCAATAAAGAGGAGCCTAAGAACAAAATAAATCCTGGCCTTATGGCCACATACAACATCCCGAAGTAACGTTTTGTGCCACTAGGAACCAAAAAGATAAAAGTGCAACAAAACAAACAAAAGACATGAAATCAAAGGTGGCTATCTGAGTCATCATCCATCGCATCCTCATTCCCCGCACATGAGGATCCCTCAACACCATACCCTCCTCCATAGCCCGATGGTGCAACACTTCCCATCCATCGTCCCTGCGCATCAAGCTTAATCCCGTAATTGGCTCCCCACAGACCGGCAAAACATCCTCTCTAAAATCTCTCTGGCGCACCCCAGGCAGATCGGTCCATCTCGTAGCAGTAGAAGACGCCACTGTCATCTCCAGATCCCCTACACCATCTTGGTTGAGAAAGGTTCATCCCTATGCCCTGCTGCTGAGTCATCTCATGAAGGTTCCTCAACACCAAGGTGCTGGACAACTACCCAGTCAACTCACTCACTTGCATCCGTAGGTCAGGCACCGTGGGATACGCTGGATACTGATACATGGGACCTACTTACGGTACATAAGGGGTCACCTCGGGTACCTCTCTTGTAGCTCTAGTCCCCCTAGGTTCTCGGGTCGTCTAAGTAGCCTTCCCTTGGCTAGTGGTCAGTGTAGGCTCCGGCATGTCATGAAGCACATTCCCCGGGATGAGGTAAGTCTGGTGAGGTGGAGTCGGGTAATCAGTGCACTCCTCAAGGTGCTCAGTCTCAGGAAGGTTAGCCGGGTCGGGTAACCTCATCCATAATGCACCCCTCACTCTCCAAGCTAAAGTATTATCATCTAATACCCTTAGCCATTTCTGACGCAGAAAGTACTCCTTATCTAATGCCGACACATTCTTGAACATCGCCGGAAAGTCGAGAGAGGGCTTGAAATTGGCCAACCTCTGGGCCAACCGGGTTGCTATGGCCCCACAACTAAGATAACTGTGAGGTGACTGGGCCATACGCGCCATACTGGAACACACAATAGCCGGTGCACTATAGTAGAACCTCGCCTCTCTCTGCGGGTTTAGGTAAGACATCAACAACATCACCTCGTGAGAATTAAGCTTACTCACGTCACTCCAGTCATACAACTTCAGGGTCACGTGTTGAACGCCGTTGATAAGCATGGCACTAACATTGGTTGCGGTATTGGTCAGTAAGGAAATATACTCATTATCCCTGCACTCATTAGCCACATCAAGGTAATGATCCGCGGTAGGCTTCTCCAACCCTAAATGCTCGGCTATATCCTCCACGGTCAGTCAAAGTCGTTGTATACAATGAAAGCATATTCAGCATGTATCACACTAGTAGTTTCAACATAGCATCCTACCCCGAGGTAACTGGCTTAAGCACATTGGGGCCGGGATCCTGGAATGAGGGAGCCTTCTCACTCAAAACCAAACACAAGGGGCACCCAACATAAAAACACAAGGTTCATTTTAATTGACACCCTACGTTCATTAGGTTCATTGGTTACAGGTTTCAAAATCGTCGCTCTGATACCACTTTGTAACACCCTTACTTACCAAGGAGCCTTAACTAGGCCTTCCCTAATAACCAAGGGAGCTACCACCTCGGTTTCTCGAGGTAAATACATATCAAATTGACCATCCGAGAACATTTATTAAATACGTTATAAGTTACAGCGAAGACTGAAAGACAACATTACTATACATATTAAAAGACTAGTACAATAGATGACTCGACTAGAACCTATATACATCACTATGTCAGACGATCTCCCATCCCATAGGAAACACCCAGCAGCAAAGCATCCCTAACATCAACTAAACCTACAAATCAATCTACTCACATCCCGGAAAGGATCATCACAGTTTTGAAAACATAAACGGGGTCAGTCAACTGTACAACAATGTAATATGATAGTAAACATAACAACCATAGTAACCATAACCCATCTCCATACTCCATAGTAACTAGTAATTGACTACACCCCGGGTTGAACGTTGTTGATAAGTATGACACTAACATTGGTTGCGGTACCGGTCAGTAAGGAAAGATACTCACTAGCTCTGCCCTCTTTAGCCACATTAAGGTAATGATCCGCGGTAGGCTTCTCCAACCCTAAATGCTCGGCTATATCATCCACGGTCAGTCAAAGTCGTTGTTCATTATTCGGAAATGGCAAGTCTCCGCGTCTTCATTATAGGAGAAAGAGCTCATGAACTACAAGGTGAGGAACTCTTAGGAAAGCTTCCTCAATCTGTACAACCCTATCAACCCCAAGGTCTCAAAGATGTGCCTCATGTCGACCTCAATCCCCAACTCCACCAAAATACTCGTGTCCACACACCTAGTAGCCCGGATGGTATGAGTCATAAGGAAAACAAAGACCTCTCGATGTCTGAAATCAGCGAACATAACAGATGGGTACCGTCCCACAGGTGGAACCATAGGACCTTGGCTCCCTTGTCCCCTATCGGTGGCGTTTCCGACCCTGGTTCTCTTGGTAGGTGGTCGGGTAGTGTTAGCTCTCGACATGCTGCAATGATATCAATTGACAAAAAAAGAAATTTTGTCTCAAGTGTTGAAAGCAAGAAGAAATTTCGGATTCCCATTACCAAGAAAAGTGAAGCCTTAAGACGGATTTTTCCCTCAAAATACTCAAAATCGATTGCAAACATTGATAACATTAATATCCAATAGCCTTTTGTAGTATTAAAAGGGGAGTTGAAGTATAAAAAACCAAACTTTTGGGTGAAACCCTAAAAAATTCGAGTTTAATTGTTACAAGATTTGGCTCAAAATAGCAGAATACTGTAATACCCGTCCCATCGAGGGACCCGTTGACTGGCCTTAAGTGCCTTTGACTGTGTTAGAACTCGTTTTTATAAATGCATGGACTCTACCTAGTGCAGGACACTAGGCCGAGTGTTGGGCACTCGATCGAGTGCGGCTGACTCGGTCGAGTATGTTGATATTCGACCGAGTGCGCGGGTGACGGCGTAATATAATGTTACGCAAAATTCATAACTCGGAATCATTTCATTTCTTTCTTTTCCGCAACCCTAAAACTAGAACACTCATTCCCCTACCTTTCACCTCCCTATCTACCTTTCTAGCCTTTACCTAGAAGACCACCATGGGAGTGGATGCGCCCGTAGGTTCCGGCCTAGTTATCCGATCGTCTGATAAGGTAAGTCACCATCACCATCTGTAAGTCTTGGGTTAGGGTTTTGGTTGTGTGTAATCTGTTTGTACCGTCGTTGTAGGGGTCGATAGCGCTGTCCCGTGATCGTGTATGCGTGGATTGGTGCTTCTCGGATTGATATTCAGGTAGGGTTTCCCTACTTAGTTGATTGTAGAATAATATGTAGTACAATGTGACGATCTTTGCTACTTCTTTATGATTGAGTTATGTTAATGTATTATGATGATATGGATATTGATATTGGAGTTGTATGGAGTTGGTGTTGGTATTGTGAGCCATTGCGAGAGATAGTCTCACCCCCCATTGTTCGTCTCNATGATGATATGGATATTGATATTGGAGTTGTATGGAGTTGGTGTTGGTATTGTGAGCCATTGCGAGAGATAGTCTCACCCCCCATTGTTCGTCTCTTGTGTTTCTCGACGCAAGGGGGACGTGCACATTAATGGACTTGGGTTCGCTCATGCGTTGAGCGGGGCTTAGGTGGTACGGTTGCGGTCCCCACTGGTAACGAGGGTTACTTGTTGATGTGAATTTTATATTTATACCTCGCAAGTGGAGGAGTGATCGTCGTAGTAATGCGAGGGTCGAACCCAAAGGA
>VHZZ01004574.1:86346-103486 GCA_009801015.1 Silene noctiflora | reverse complement strand
AATTTAATCGATAAATTCAAAGTATAAATATCATACAAATACAGGTTCGATTAAAGTCGAAAAAGTGGTAGATACTCAATTCACCCCCCTCTTGAATATTATCCATAGATTCTTCCCACCTAATTACCCATATAGGCCTAATACATTTTGTGAACCCAATTATTGTCCACTAATTAACCCCTTTCTACTCCGGCCCTTAACCCTTCTAAAATCAAAATCCTACACAACTCTACCGCAATAAGCCTAAGCCGAATTGACTCGCTGCATCAGCCGAGTCAACTCAACCATGGACCCAACAGAGATGAAGAAACGTCTGAAAATAAGTGGGGAGATAGAAAGAGTGAATGGGAAGCAACTGAGTTACACCGAGTTCGTTGAGAAGTACCTGGTTAAGAATCAACCCGTTATTTTAACGGGTTTAATGGATGATTGGCGCGCTTCCCGAGATTGGGTTGATGAATTTGGATCACCTAATCTTCTTTTCTTTTCTACCCATTTTGGAAAATCTAATGTTCAGGTCACAATTTAATTTAATTTAATTTATTCTATTCGCATAATCTCATTTGAGACCATCTTAAGCTTAAAGACGGTGTTTTGTTATGTTATGTGGTTCATTTAATACTATCTTCACTTCTTCAGTATGTGTAATTGTGGTAGTAAGACCCTGTATTGTGTCCGATATATGCGCAATGGGACGAATACTCAGATTGTGTGCTTATGTCTCTTTGCTTTGCCTGTTTATGTGCCACTTGCCTAAGTCATGGTATTTGTCTATTTGACATCACGAGTAATGCTCGACTTCAAAACTGTCAGGTTGCAGACTGTCATAGCAAGGAAATCTCCGATCAACAAAGACTAGATATGTCAGTCTCCGAGTTCATTGAGTACTGGCTTTCACTCAAAGGAAAGGAAAAGATGGCCCATGATCATAACTCAGCTAGCAGTTGTGATGAGTCCTTACTGTATTTGAAGGACTGGCACTTTGTCAAGGTTTCAGTTCAGATTAATGCCTCATTTTATAGTGTTATTAATCTTACCATTGTTGATGGTACGGAGCAAATACGTCATGAATTCTGTTAACGCCTTATCTGCATTAATTGGTTGGCAGGAATACCCTGACTATGTAGCGTATGCAACACCACAGTTTTTTAACGATGATTGGTTAAACCTATACCTCGACAAGTATCGCATGCATTTTGATGCTGATTCCCAAGAAACGAATGAGATTAGTTGCTCTGACTACCGGTTTGTTTACATGGGACCAAAAGGTTGGGCATTTGATGCAATGACAAGCTTATTGTAAGACTGTGTTCCAGATGTTTGTACACTACAGTGCAATTTGGAGTATCACATATGCTGAGCGTGTTCTTCTCATCCAGGCACATGGACTCCTCTTCATGCTGATGTTTTCAGGTCATACAGTTGGTCGGCCAACGTTTGTGGCACAAAATTATGGCTTTTTCTTCCTCCTGATCAACGTCACCTTGTGTTTGACAGGTATGCTTGATTAATAATTTTGACGTAAGATTTACGTGATGACCAAGTTGATGGACTGTGATAGTGAAACTAAGTGAGTGTAGCTTGTATTGGGTGCAAATGTCATTTTTCACAGTTAAAGATCCATTTGAGGTTGATCTGTTTTCTCAATATAAACTCCCTAAATATGTACTCATGGGAATACTCGGAAGTCTATTGGATGTGTCTAAATCATGTCTTGACACCTGCTCTTCCTTATTACTATTTGTATATTTTTCGCCTGTTCTTGTATCTCTTCATTATTTTACCTGTCATTAACATGGGTGCAGGTACATGAATAATTCCGTCTACAACATTTTTGAGGATATCAGTGAATCTATGTTCCCTGGCTTCAAGAAGGTATTTTGATTTTATTTTTCCTGTTAGCATAAGTTCGCTTACTCTATCTGAGATCGATATTCTAATTTGTTATTACTCTCCAATTTGTCTCGCAGACAGTTTGGTTGGAGTGTACCCAAATGAAGAATGAAATTATATATTTGTTCGAAGTGGATGGTATCATCAAGTGCATAATTTGGTATGTTTGTTCAATCATCCACTACTATGTATCTTATATTGTGCTAAGTGATTATATGTGATTCTTCTAGTTAATACATTGAAGGTATCTGTGGTGCTGTCGAATTTTACAGTTAGTGGCGTAGTCAACCAGCAGTGAAAATGTGCATATTATTCTTTCTTCAGCGCTTCTTGCTTCAGACGGGCTGTTTTCCGTCTGAAATAAGACGGACAATATGTTGCCATTTTATAATAAAATGTTGCTATTTTCTGATAACATGTTACCATTATTTTTCACATCATTTTCAGGGTAAAAAGTGACAACTCTAGTTATAACATTTTGTTATTAAATAGTTACATTTTATTAAAAAAATGGCAACATTTGATCCGTCTTATTTCAGACGGGAAACAGCCCGTCTGAAATAAGAATTTGTGTTCTTACCTATGTGTTTGTCAGAGTGAACAAGAGGATTTATTTATATTTTCTGAAGATTGTTGATGTCAATATGTGTTTTATAAACTTTTCAGGAAAATGTATCTATCAACCACAACTTGTTTAATAAACCCAGTGCTTTAGGTAAACAAATTAGAGGGATGATAATCAAATCAAAATCACAATATTTATGAAAATTATAGCATAAGATAAGAAAATTAAACTGGAATTGGTGAGGTGCGCCAGGCCCAAGCAGTAGTGCAGCGCCCAGGTAGCAAGCTACCTTAATGAACATCCCCTCTTAAAAAATTAATTTAAGTAAACAAATAAACCGGGGTAAAGGGGTATTGTTATAGAATAAGCAGAGAAATTTGAACTGGAATTGGTGAGGTGCGCCAGGCCCAAGTAGCAGTGCAACGCAAGGGCGACGCGTGAAGGGCCAGGCAGCTAGCTACCTTGACAAACCTCCCCTCTTAAAAAATAAATTTAATATCAAAGTGAACCAATGGCCCACATGTCAGATATTAAACTGACAAGAACAGATACTACAGTTGATCTTAGCCAAAAGGCCGAGAAAGGTATGAGTTTCATTCGAGGCCCGCCTCTCTTTTTATACTGTATTATGCTCTTTTCTTTTGATCACTGATGGATGTGGGATAGTTTTCTTTTATTTGACGATACAGTTTTGCAGGGGTCTTGCTTCTTATCATAAAACTCGATCACATCGTGTAGTCAAGGGACTGCCAAAAGGGGATATTTACATTTGGTTTTAAATATGCGTTATTTTCCTTTTACACCAATCCCCACATTAAATCCACAAGGTAGATTGAGGGGGAAAATGGGTGTCTCATTCATTTGTGAATGTCTCATTCATTTGTGAATGTCTCATTCATTTGTTTACTTTTCTATGTTGAAAATATTTTTGAAGGGGTGATTTGATCATTCACATAACCTATAGTCAACTTGTCCACCAATAACAACACCCAAAAATGGCCCCCTCTCCTTGGTCTTTGTATCAAAACCAAAGGTAAACAAATGACCGGGACGGAGGGAGTATATTTTACCATCATAAACAAATATTTTAGAAATAAATCAATAATTTCTCGAAATAGGGCTCGACTTATATAACGAGTTATATTGGATAATTGTTGTTGTTGTAAGGGGATGATTTTAGTTGGTTCTACATTTACACGACAGTCTTAAGAGGAAAAATTCTGTAACTCTTGAGACAATAAGTAGAATTTGGATATCCTACAAAGTGCAAAGAGGGTGTGTAAAACTATGAAATGAGTAATACTTCGTTCTCAGTGTGTTTACATTGGTTTTAATTTTAATGGAACAAAACACTCACACTCTTTAACTTAATAAGCACTCTGTGGTGCCGTCGGATTTTACAGTTTGTGTCCTGGTCAGGAAGCGGCAGATATGTGCATAGTGTTCATACCTGTGTTTGTCACAGACTCAAAGTGGTCAAAGATTATTTAGATGTTCTGAAAATGGTGTTGATGTCAATATGTGTTTTATAAACTTTTCAGGAAGATGTGATATCAATCAACCACAACTGGTTTAATGCTTATAATCTTGATTGGGTGGTGAGTGCACCAAAAAGATACTCGTTTTATTTATTTTTTTAAATATCTTTACTTAAGTTTGTAAAGAGACACAAATATGATTGCGGTCATGTGCCTCAGTGGAATTTGCTTGTCGGAGACTACAAAGTTGCGAAGGAGTTAATAGAAGATATTAGAGACATATGCGATGATTTCGAGTCTCTCTGCCAGCGTAATCTTGCTGCTAACACAGGTATTGGAGAAATTGCTTAGGATCTTTGTTATATAGTAGTCTTTTATCATAACCATGATTGTTATCACCATTGCTCTTTTTTTCATAAGCCGCCGCAAGCCTTACTACATGAGGAGATTGGCTTGGTTCCTTTTGCCCATTTATCATTCTTTTTATGCAGGCATGAACTTCCTTGATTTCTTCACCTTCATAWCACGCATGTCTTTCGCCAACCTAATACAACTTCACACGGAAGGCTCCAAAACCGATCCAGAGATTACATCTCCCCGGGCTCAACATTTTGTTCTGAATTTACTCAAGGCAAGGAAAGTTGCTCTAAAGATGAACTCAACAATTTTGGCACAAGACAGTGGCACTTCATTGGATATCAGAAAGAGCTTAGACGACCCTGCTTTTCTAGAACTGTACTCTGCTATGAGTAGTACATATCAAAAGCTTCACGAGCCATGCCCTGTTAATCTCGAAGACAACAAAGCCTGSAAGAACGATATTCATGATTCAGTTGACATGGTTGGATTCCAAGTGACAAATTCTAAGAATCTTATAAACTTAATAGACTGCATTCTAAAAGGTCTTGGTCATTCAGAATTACTTGTTGACGAGTTCTTAGAAGAAACCTAGCTTCTGCATGTGAGCGTCGATTATACCTGGCAAACATATCATTCAAGTTGGCTACTGCCCGAGTCAATTGGGGTCCTATCGCTTTCTGTACATGGTTCGATTCAGGCTGGGTCATGCCATTTCAGGTATTTGATGCCTATCGGAGAAGTAGAAAGTTCTGCCGTAGATGGCCTTCTTGTTTAGCTCTAAGTTACGGGAAATGTTTGTCAAGTTATAAGACGATGAAATGTATATTACTATATTAGAGTATAAGTTTTAGTTAGTGTATCAAACTATATTTATGTATTTCATGTTCTTGAATGTGTTACATTGTTGAATTCTCCTACATGCATAAAGGATAATAACAGGAATTGCATGCTCGTTAGAATGCACATTATTGACAGGTTTTTCCTGCCTGCCTTTCAAGGAGTAGGGCTCCGGTAAAGGTAAAAATTTAGGAATAATAATCGGGAATTCTTTTTCTACGTTTCTATTTTCCTTTAGGTTTATTTGCCATTTTCCGAAAACATTTTTTATGTTGCAGATTTCACAAGATAAAAAGATTATAAGTGAAGTAAATCACTAACTATAGCACTTGAGGTATTTAAGACCGTTAAGCACCCCTATCCGAATCCCTATTCTAATTCGATCGACTCGCGACTTTTCACCCAAGCTTCATTCAAACTTACCCCTATCCAAACTCGATCGACTTGTGACTTTTCACCCAAGCTTCATCTTGTTTATGGATAGACCACCCAGGTTTGGGTTTGTAACTTTTCACCCAAGCTTCATCTTGTTTATGGATAGACCACCCAGGTTTGGGTTTGTAAGCAGTGTCGTATGAAGACCCACTGTCGCTATGACTCCGGTGGACATTATTTCAAGCGACCTTAATGGACCTCCCCTCTTGCTGATTGAGTGCTAAGAGCTTACAGCTTCACAATTATCCAAACTCTTAACTCCAGCAAGCTACGCAATAGTGCAACGTGCGAAGGCCGAGGTAGCAACCTACCTTGATGGACTTCCCTTTTAAAAAATAAATTTAATATGGAAATGTGGGCCATATTGACCACATATTAGATATTAGACTGATAAGAAGAGATGCTACACTTGATCTTAGCCAAAAGGCCGAGAAAGGTATGAGTTGAAAATAAACCGTCTCCGTTTTTATATTGTGTTATGCTTTTTGCTTTTTGCTTTTTGCTTGCTTAGTGATGTGGGATAGTTTTGCTTTTATTTGACGATATACCTTTGCAGGGTTCTTGCTTCCTAACATAAACTCTTTCACATCTGACTCAAGGCCTCAAGGGACTGCAAAAGGGGACATTTACATTTTGTGAAGAGAGGCGTTATATTACCTTACAAAAGTCTTCACATAAAAATCACAGAGGTAAATGGAGGGGAAAAATGGCTTCCTCTAACATGTCAACGGTAGAGAAATTGTACCTTTGAAATTTTCCTTGAGTCGTATGTTTCACCATCATAAACCAAAATTTTATAAAGAAGTTTCATCAATAATTTCTCGGAACAGGGCTAAGGTTGTGTAGCTCGACTTATATAACGAGTTATATTGGATAATTGTTGACGTTGTAGGGGAATGCGTTAAGGCGATCCTACGTTTGTACAACATTATACAAAAGAGTAATACTTCGTTGTCATTATCTTTACATTATATTTCAGTTTTAATAATGCAAACACACATACTCTTGAACTTTTTTTTTTATACCATTCGGTTTAGTTCGGATTCAAGTTGGGTAGAACCACTAGGGCGATAGTGTTCTCGCTCATGAGTTTTGATTTTGCTACATTTTCAAGCTCGAATACGAGATCTCTAGTTAAGTTGGAACAACTCCTTATCAATTGATCTAAATGCTTTGGAAAATTAATATGCATAAGAAGTGAAAAGTAATGCACATTATTAAAGTAAATTGTTTACATTGCTCATATTGTGAAATACTTTGATTAAGAACTATGAAGTAAAACACTGTATAAAAGCAAATTGTTTACGTTACTCATATTGTGAAAATGTGAACTACTCTTTGATATAATCTGGACACTATTTTCAATATAACTCATCAATAAACAAACTACGGAATATTAATAAAATACTAAATTATATTAGTAGTTACTAGTTAGTACTTCAATGACTTCCGCAAATTGCAAGGTAAGGAGGTCGGAAGTATGCAACCTTAGCCTTGTATTAACAGAGCACAAAGAGGTTATTTCTGAATGATACAAGATAAAATTTGCCTCATCAATAAAAAAGCTACTTTCATATATTTATTGATTTTTTATGTGAATACATGCAGTATTGTGGTGTCATCTCATTATTAAATTACTAACTATCGGTTAGTAAGCGGCTATTATCATACTCCCTCCGTCACAATAGATGTTTTACGTTTGCTTTTTCATATTTGTCGAAGTGCATTCTACACCATTAATATCCTTCATTTTGCATTGATAAAAATTTGATATTCTTAATGTAATTCACAAAGACAAATCAAACAAGATCCCACATGACTATATTTTTTCTTATAGATTGCCGAGAATATTAAATTCTAGGAATAATTGACAAGAGTAATCTCACCTTTATCTCTCTTCCCAAAGTACTCCCACCTATTGTTATTCTCAAAATAATTCCACCTTTACACTTTATCTTCTTAAAATGAGCCGTATTTAAATATTACCTATAATATCACGTTAAGTAAGTGATTTATCTCCCTTTAAACAAAAAATTGACTGCTTCTCTCATTTACTCACTTTTAATATCCGTCTCTCGGCATTTATCATCATACACTACAACTAATCCAGTTATCCAGCATGTTCACACCTCCACCATCCACAAATAGAATCCTACACCCTGTTGATAGTCAATGTAATTTAGTAGTTTTGAATTCTGATCTTATTAAGAACATTTTATTTTTTACGGTGACAATCTTATTAAGCACATCAAAACACCTGTTCATTTGGTGATTCTTACTTTGTTTCAATTAAGTAATCGGTTAACCAGGTTATCAGTCATACGGTTTGTTTAAAGAAGATAAGGTGGAATTATTCCAGGAACAGAGATGAAAGCAGGGGCGGACCCACCTAGTAGTAAGGGGTGGCGACGCTACCCCAAACGTAAAAAAATCGGTTAAGTGTATGAATTTTTACTACCCCAAATATTGCTAAATAGTAGTTAAGTATATATATGCCCATCATAAATGGATGGTAAAGGTTTTGGTTTTTATCTATGGGTCTCAGGTTTGATTCCCCTTATATGCATATTCATTATTTTTATTACCCCAAATTTATTTTACATTATGGGTTCGCCTCTGGGTGAAAGGTGAGATTATTGTTGTCAATTGTTCTTAGTGTGATGAAAAACTAAAAACACGCTCGGTGGGACTCGAACCCACAATCCTTTGATTAGAAGTCAAATGCCTTATCCATTAGGCCACGAGCGCTTCTTGTTAAACAGGAATTTTTTTTCCTTAAATAAACCTAAAATATGACAATTTTATGAGCCACTGATTCCTTTTGTTTTGCACTTTGTCCCGAATTCGATTAGTTACTTACATTTTGTTGGTTTTCTCGGTTATTTATTAATTTATTTTCCAAATGTATTAGTAAAAGTCATTTTTTTTTATATATGTAACTTTTTCATTTTTCAAATCTAAAAAAAAAACATTTATCGATAATGTCTTGACTCTTGACCCTTCATTCTTGATGTTTGTACCAAAAACAAGCCTCAAAACCATTACTGAGCAAATACTTAATTTGAGTTCATTAGTTAAATGTATTTTATACGTCACGTTACTTTTCCAACTCGGATAATTTTCGGTCCAAAATAACGGGGCCTCTCAAAATAACTACCAGTAACAAAAAAGATTGTAAAGAAATGGGCAATTTTGTTACATAAAATTCCAACTATTTTGGCAACCTCACATTAAAATGTCACTTAGCAATGTCTACACAAATTATCTACGCCCATCTTTATGTTCACCAGTTCGTCTGAGTAAACCCCAAAATTTTCGCAAATTTTCAGTCATAAATTGCAACAGCAGTAGCACACTTTATGCTGATAATTCTCGAAAGGTAACTTTTCTGGGTAATTCTTCAAATTGTACTCCAAATTGTTATTTTTCATAAAAATTGGGTGGAAATTGAGTCGATCTTTTCTGGGTATTGTTCAAAATTGGAGTATTTTGTATTATAGTTATGTTTTTTTTAGCAAATTGGGCTAATGTCTTAATTATTCTGAGCCATGATTGATTGTTTTTGGTTAAAGTGGTTTGTTGGAATTGTAAGAAGTTAGAAAGCAATATTGACAAAGGGGTTAGCAGGGCGCTCACCCCGCTGGACAGCGAAAAATTTGAAACTTTTAGTTAAATACCCGCCGTCTCAAATCATTTGTTTACCTTTGATTAAAATACCACAAATAATAAAAGAAAAAGGTAAACAAATGACTAGGATGGTGGAAGTATAAGTTTTTTTTTTATATTTTACCTTCAACTCCACGCTACTACTTTAACTTTTCACGTTTGTCAACACTATTTTGCACGTTAAATATCGTTAGCTACGTATTAGCAAAAATTATAAAAGTTATATATTATAATATACTCATAAATTTGAATACGTATTGAGAGAAAATTGAATTTGAGTGTGCAAAATAGATAGTGGTAGCGTGAAGTTGAATGGAGGGAGCAGTTAATTTGCTTCCGCTGAGATTTTTCGTTCTCTAACTTCAAATCCTTGTTCCGTCATGTAGGAAGAGTCAACTATGGTTTTTCTTTTACATGTTGGACTCCCTAAGTGGATCTTTTAATGGTAGAGAATTTTACATTTGTTAGTTAGAGTCATTAAATTGGAGCAATTAACAAATTTAGTTGTAGAATTGATAAATGGTACCTGTAACATTACTCTTCAGTATCTCAGTTACTCATCCTTTCATGTGATTTGTATGTTTTTCGTAATTTATGGTTTCGGCATGTTAACACATGCAGCTAGTTTTACAAGTGAAGGAAAAGCTCAAGAATGACTATCATGAACTCCCTGTAGGCAAGAATGGACGAGATGACGAAAGCATGATCCTTTGGTTTCTGAAAGACCGGAAATTTGCTGTTGATGAAGCTGTACAGAAACTGTCAAGAGCTATTGTATGTACAGCGAGGGTTATCCTTTGTGCTGGTGAATGATTATGTTAAGTCTGTTTTGCTGGAAACTCTACACCTTCTTTTACTGTGAAACGACGGTCATTAGATGCAATTTTCAAAGCCATTTTTTTCATGGGTCATCCAAATAGAGTCTCTTCGCCCAATTGTTTACACATGTGAAAAGATGTGTGCATCCGACTGCCCTTACGGTGCCATTTGCAGAATTGCGGTAATCATTGAGACTTTGAGGCATTGTTGCTGTTTTTTCCATTCTCTCAACAAATGTCCTCAGATCCCTCATTGTTTGCATGTAACTGTTTTTGACTTTGATTGTTATTGATTATTGAGTATGCACCATGTCTCATTGGTTGTTCCTATATGGTACTCCTACAACATTATGGGCACAAACACAGACACCTGGGGCTCTTTGGATGTTTTATTGATGCCATCAGCTGACTAGCTTCAGATATTTGATTGACGTCTTTTATCATCTTCATGCTAGAAATGGCGTCAAGAATTTGGAGTATCTCATCTAACTGAAGACTCTGTAAAAGGTGCAGCGAAAACAGGAAAAGCATATGTGCATGACCTTCTTGATGAGAATGGCAGACCTGTTCTAATAGTAGTAGCATCCAAACATTTTCCAGGAGTAAGCACCGTTGCTTCATTTATTAAATCTCTGCCGTTTTTTAGGTGCTAAACTGCTAAATGTTACGGAGTAAATTTCTACCTTTTTTGTTTCTGCATTTAGTCTGCGCTGGCAAATATGTTGTGACAATTCACATTCATGTTGATGTCAAGGATAAATGGGATTAGCCCATTGAACTGAGTGTGCAAGCTGCATTACCCATTTAATTTAAATTGTTGAGGAAACTAAAAGAGTCAAAGACAATGCTCAGCGGCTATTTGTGTTCGTACATGTCAATATGTCATGTTATCGCGTGATGCTACTTCAAATTGTCTTTTTTTGTAAAAGGAAATTTTGATGTTGGCTCGTTTTACACTTTTACAGTCATTCCATGAGTAGTGAGTACCACCTTTTTCAGTTAGCATAGATGTCAGCTCATCTGCAACTTTTTAACCGTATTAGAATCATATCGATGCATATCATTTTTGGTGCAATTGTGCAATACTAGTCTTTTATGGACTTCGTTGGTTTCACTAGTAAAGTAGTGAACTCTGAGGAACTATCAAACGGCCTTGTATAATTTCACGAAAAAGTGATCACATGCTAAAGCAATTCTAGTGATTCAGTCAGGGCCCTTGACTTACATGCGCTTCTGATGACGCATGCGTACGATCTAATTGCAGAAGCTGGACCCTGTTGAGGATGAGAAACTGTGTGTATTCTTGGTTGAGAAAGCTTTGGGTAAGCTCCCAGAAGGAAAAGAAGACGTACTTGGAATAGTTGACCTCAGGGGCTATGGACTTGCGAATGCAGATTTAAAATTTTTGACTTTCTTGGTAATTGGTTTGGAAGTTGTCTATTTCCTATCTACTTATCATTCTCCAATCTTTGATTTGTATGAACTGAAGCATATTTTTAAGTCATATGTTTATCCCCGGACACCAAACTAGAGTACTTACCAATGTATGATCTGTTTTTGGTTGCAGTTTGATGTATTCTACTACTACTATCCAAGGCGGTTGGGACAGGTGCTCTTTGTTGATGCACCTTTTGTGTTCAATCCTATTTGGCAGTTGGCAAAGCCCCTCTTGAAACAATACGCGTCTCTGGTATTGTGCACCTTCAACTAATTTGGTCTTATACTCCGTATATACTCACTGAAATCACCCCCAGACTGTGGGTTTGTGAGTTTAATTTTTAGTCCTTTTTGGTTTTTATATTGATTTTACTGTGACCCATTTGAATATCCTAAATTATTGCCGCTGAGGGACATTATTGCCTATGGCGGGATATGGTGACTGGATCTATCCTGCCTCACCAGTCACCGCTGTATGGAAACTCACAAGGAGAATAGCATTGACTATCTGATTGCTACGGACTATATTACTTCACAATATAAGAAGCGCAAACATTTTTTCAGCTGTTTTACTTTACTCGATCATATCCCGAATCCGGAATTATTGATTATTTGGCTCAATTAGAAATGGAATCCGGACCTGACTTCTTTTTATGATACGTTGTTGATTAAATTTGAGAGACTCTATATTGCTCTCCGAAGAATCTAATCCAATGCTCATGAGGGTATCGACATGTTTTGTGTTGAAGGTGAGATTCTGCTCAGTGAAGACAGTCCGAGAAGAATACTTTACCGAGGAAACCCTTCCTGCCACATTTCGAGACTGACAAGATCCCATTGGTATATTTTATTTACAGTAAAAATACTAGTTTCTCCCTCGTTAAGTTCACCTAGTTACTGTACTAAGTAGTAAGTACTAAACCTTTGTTTCAGTTGTACTCGTATATGTGAACCCTTCCAGTGCGTATCATGCAGGAATTCAGCCTCAAGAAGTGATGAGCGGTGCAAAGAAATAACCATAATCGAAACACAAGTAAATGATAACTCACTTTAGGTTATGGTTTTCGTCCCCTCTAGTTCTCGGCTTCAACATTCACATTGTTCACATCTTGAGAGTTGATTGTACAGTCCCACCATTGTATATCAAGATATTATGTCAAGATCATCTGATTGTTCTTATAAGAATAAAAAGTTGACGCAATTGTCATGTAGTTTGCATTTGACGATGATCGTATTTTGGCCTGTCACAAATTATCGAACCTTAAATGTATAATACTCTGATATTTAAAAGAAATCATTCTCAGTGAATCCAAAAATTGATTATTCTCGGATTTATGGTATATGATTTACCATCCTGAAATAAGTATACTCCGTTCAAGTCGACCAATTTAGTCGATCTTACCCAACTCAACCGGACCAATCCTAAAAGTACAGTTCAAAATTGATTCGGTGGCAAAGTGACCCAATCTTAAATTATCTTATGTAGTCCGTATGACCCAATACCCAAATGACAGAACCGAAACAAAAATCTTCATAACTACGAGCTACGACCCAAGCTAATCCAGAACGATCTAACCTTGTAATAACCCGAGCTATTAACTCGTGCACAAGATGACACTGACAGTCAGTAGTACATCAAAATAATGACTTCATTCAAAATGATCTAATTTGAAATGAACTACTCCGTATTTAACGAACAACAATTCTTATATAAAACCGTTTTACATAAGCATTATTGTAAAACTAACTCATTAGGAATATTTACCTACAAACCGTCACTAAAATAACTTCCTCAATCACCATTTTCCATAATAAGAACATTAAGGTCTTTCATTATATAGTTCGACCGTGTGATATTGTAAAACAAAACAATTTTACACAAAACTTACACGTCGTAGCAAATCTAATACTCCGTATTAACAAACACAGATGCCTAAACCGGATCCCACTAAACAAGTTGACCCGCAATATATGGGGTAGCTTTAGCAAAACAAATTCCTAACATTTTCCAGAAAATAGAGAGAGAAAGAAAACAGATGGAGAAATTATGGAAGATAGTGATTCTGATAATGGCAGTAAACTTGTTCACACTGAGTCAAGCAACCGAGTCCCCCGAGTACACGACGATTCACACTGAGTCAGACTTCGATGTCAGGTTTTACAACGATTCTGTTTGGATGTCTGCCCAAGTTAACCAGCGCTCCTTTCATCAAGCCACCAAATTTGGCTTCCACAGGTACTACAGTTGTAAAACCGATAATTATATGTATGGCCGTAGACTCTTCTAGCGGTGTGAGACGGTCTTATTCTATAATTTGTGTTTTACGTATATTCTTCAGTTATTTGATCAGCAAATGCCGTAATCATATGAAATATATTCGTTTTGTTGAGTATTAATTAATTTATTAATTGTACTAATAATTGGCGTTTTAGAAGACGATTTCAAAATCTAACGTGTGCTCTTAGGACACACGAAATTTGTTGGTTTCATTTGCATCGTTCCTGATTGTTGCATTCATTAACAATCATTTTTGAGGCCTGTGGTTTATGCTAAATCAACTTCGTACCAGTTGATTCTAGTCTACTGTTTAAAGGTAGCCAGATTGAAGGTTTGTAATCGGAATTCGAGATAATTTGTCGACTTTTTGATGATTTCATTTTTCTTGACTTCGCAGGTTGTTCCAATTCATCCAAGGTGCCAACCTGAACAATTCCAGGATTCCAATGACAAAACCTGTAGTAACAAGTATTATTCCCGGAGCTGGACCTTTAAACTCGTCAGCCTATTCTGTTCGCTTCTACTTACCACTGAAGTTCCAAGCTGATCCGCCACTCCCACTTCCAGAGCTCAAGATAAAGCCTATATCGTGGCCAGGACACTGTGTTGCAGTCAGAAAGTTTTCCGGGTTTGCTAGGGACAGGAATGTTGCGGAAGAAGCTGAGAAATTGGCTGCCAGCTTGGCAAAGTCACCATGGGCGAACTTAACCTCATCCGACAGTAAATATGCGTATTCTATTGCGCAGTATGACTCCCCATTCAGGCTCATCGGACGTGTTAATGAAGTCTGGGTCGATATTGATAGCTCGGAATCAGCTGATTGTCGATCCAGTGGAACCACCTTCTATGAAGAGCATGCATTAGTTGGCGTAGTTTCTTCCTTCTGAAGCTTATACTGATCACATATCATCAAAATTTCCTCTTGTATATCTGATGAGAAAGCTGTTGGTACTGCATTCACAGTTTGAATGGAAATTGAGTTTCCAAGTATACGACTGTTTTTTTTACCTTAGCAACATTGTCATTTTATTGTGGATACACTATGGTGGCATTTTGATGCACGAGGCTTCAGTATTTCACAGGATTTACTTTGGCGAGTGTTATGGACAAAAATCCACTTTTAAATCAAAGGGACACGTGGCAGCAATCAATTGGCAAAGGGAGGAAAAAGGGGATTGACAACGTGGCAATATGTGGGCCGCAAGATGAAAAGCAAAACAAACACACAATTTATGTGTTTGTTGCACGCACGCAAGGGAAGGTCAACTCCTCTCCTACTTTTCTGCAACAGATTGAGAGAATTCAGGAGCAGCGCCAGGGGACTGTTGAAGACCTAAAGTTCGAAGCCAAGCAGTATTTAAAGGAGGACAAACAGTGTTCTGAGGGCATTCACTGGACAAGCATAAAAACTACAACTGTGGCAATTGAATTTTTACTGTGCAAAGCTCTTACTTTGTATTTCCGTGCTCAATCATTCGACTCGATTATAGTGCAAAAGTTGGCGGGATTCCGACTCCCCCCGCGGTTTTTCCCACACCGGGTTTTCCGCGTCACCAAAATATCTTGTGTCAATCTTTATCTTCGTTTTCATTTCATTCGTTCGTTCTATCTTGTTCATTCGCATTTTAGGACATCGATCAATTACTTTAATCCACAATTAAAATCAATCTCGTGGTAAGTTTTTACCTAAACAATTTGGCGCCCACCGTGGGGCAAAGTGATTGTTTCAGCGCCAATACTTTGTAGAAGTCACTCATCATCATGTCCGGAACCAGCCCAAATATGTCCAGTGCTCAGAGTATGCCGGCCCAGACCTCTGGAACCAGGCCGCCAGCGTCCGCAGGATCTGTCACTGCGTCCCCAGCATCAAGCCAGATRGCCGCTTCCAGCGTCTCTCCCAGAACCATGCCATTGCCGTTCAAGCCTCAGCAGATGACCCGGGCGACCTCTGTGGCTGGCCAGCAGAAGCAAAGCAGCCCTAGCGGAAGTGAGGTCCAGATCCCGGTCCAGACCCAGGAGCCAGCATCAGGAGCAGCACCCAGAGCTGCAGCGCCAGATCCAATGCAGGTGGTGGTTCGAGGAATGGACGCTCTGCACCAGGCCATCGARAGTCTGAAGAAGGATAACCAGGACCTCAGGGCCCAGATTGCAGCGGTAGCCCARGCCAGACCAGATTCAGGCTTGCAACCCCCAGGATCAGTGGAACCAGCCGTCAGCACAGGGCAGGTCCGGCCAATCCCGTCTGAGTTAGTCACCAGGCTAGACTTGGGAGGGGTAACGCCGAGAGGAGCTATCGAGCSCAKRGGATTGGGAGCTTTGTCCTTCAACAGTCCACCCGGACCGCAGCTAACGACAGGTAACCTTGCACCCATTTGCTCTCCATGAACTAACCTTTTGCCTTTTACAGGAACCCCAGCCGAACAGACACCAGGATGGCAGTTCGGATCCACCGCCAGTGCAACACCAGTGCAGGGCAGTCGCTTCCTAGGAGGAGTATGGCCAGYAGGGGCACCAATGCAGCATACACCCGGATGGCAACCAGAATCCATAGTCAATGCAACGCCCTTAGCCAGTCATCCAGGCCATCAARCCTCAGCAGGAACCTGGTTGGGAGGTACCCCTTTTGGTTTCTTTCCCCCTGCTACTAACCCTTTTGCAGGAGCAGGAAGTGTCTCAGAGCAGCAGTATCAGGAGCTGAGAGACTTGATCAATAAGATAACAGGAGTACCAAGTGTAACACCCCCATACCCAAAGTGCCTTACAAAGCCACCCTAAGTACGGAGATGCTACCATCTCGGTTTCCCGAGGCAATGATATACAAAAGACAATAACGGAAACATTTAAATAAGTGTTTAAAGGTTACATTATTCCAAAAGTCAAACCAAAGTACAAACCACTTATCCAAAGATACAATGTCTCAAACTAAGTAGGACTCGAAAGACGCAGCGGAAAGACGACTAAGGTGATTGCCCTTCATGCCTCGTGCAACATAGCCACTTGTTCACACCTGCTCACCATCCCTCAATGGATCATCACAGTCACAACAACAAACATGGGGTCAGTTACTGCCAAAACATATCAATACGATATAGCAACAACATACAAATTTACTTTCACACCGCCTCATATCACATCACCGACTAGCCCTGCCAGTGGGGGACCGCAGCCGTTCCCACCTAAGCCCCGCTCATCGTACCGAGCGAAAACCTCAATTCCTTAATGTGCACATCCCTTCCCGTGGCGGGTTCCACGGAGGGCGAATAAGGGCGTGAAGCCTGTCCCGCAAGTGACTCCACTCAGCCGAGAACGCATCTCGCAACCAACATCAACTCCGTCTCCACCACTCCGTCACATCATACAATACAACACATAT
>VHZZ01004572.1:51397-73547 GCA_009801015.1 Silene noctiflora | reverse complement strand
ATTGAACAATTTTGAGTGATAAACATTGAAGTGATCTAATTAAATTGATATTATGAACGTGGTTCCTGAAATCCAGCAAGTGCAAAAGACCTTTGGATGGACCTTTGAATGGTTGACTTTCAACCACAGAGCGACAGCTAGGCTCTATGGTTGTTTCTTTAATAAAGAAGATTAGGGGTAAACATTAAGGCTTAGCTGGGTTTGCTATATCTCGGTCTCTTAGTTGCATTTGGGTGAGCTTTGTTTTCAGGATTGCATTCTTATATTTAGATAACAAGCTCTTGTTTAAGGAATGGATCCAGATCATTCTGACCAGAAACCGGCTCCAAGGAAGGTTCGCATTTGACGTCTCTTCTTGTTCCTTCTCGTACTAGAAGTTCCATCACTGTTAAAACTTTTGTGTTTTTGTAGCTAAGATTTCAACCAAAACGTCAACCACCCAGAGTAATCAAGCGTGTTGCACCGAAAATGTAAGATATTGTTCTTATGCAATATATGGTTTCAATGGGTATAATATTATCTCAACCTCTCTGAACTCTGAACTTTTTATTATTATTTTTATTTACAGAGAAGCAACTGATGATGCTGAAAGTGCTGAAGCAAAGGAGTTGATGCGACGCTTTCAGGTTTTATATGCTAATTTTTTTATTTTTTTTTATCAATTTTTGTCATAATCTCTTACTTGCGGTTTGCTTCAATGTCTCTCAATCATTGATGGTTTTCATATGCAGGAGAGCTTATCAGCAAAGCCCAGGGTTGTGAAGAAAGGCGAGTTTTAATTATTTTCTTTTCAGAATCGTACCCTTCTCTTCACTCTCCATACTGCAATAACTAGAAATTCATACCCAGCTCACGAGTTTACGTAGCTTATACTGTCAGTTCAGTTTACATAATCTCTAGGAGGCCTTTCCTCATTTCTAGCTAAAGAGTGGACCACTAGTGACTCAACGATGCACTCAGGCGAGGGGGTTATGGTATGGAGGTGAGATGGGTATATACCAAATTATTGGCTGTGCATCAGTACCCTGTATCGGGCTAATAATAATTATAGGCATGATTTGTGATGGCGACTGTTTTCCCTCTTTCGGGTGAGCTTTTTGTACTTGAGATCCAGGCTGGTGGCCGCTGAGTGTGTTATGCAAATAGAATGATTGCAACTCAAATAATTAAGTAGGTCTAACGGACGATTTCTGATGGCATAAAAATGACACTCTTAATCGTTTCTGCCGTGCAAATTTTAAGGTATTGGTGCGAGGCTGCATTTTCATGTCTAGTAAGGAAGGTGTAGTTCATTTGAATACTTTTTTACCCCCCGCTTTTCCAAAATGTGGAATCTGTTAAAGGAAGAGAGAAGTTATACAAAATTATTTTCTTCTAAGACCTAAAAGCATTCTGATCTTTTGCTATTTTTCTTTCACATACCTTACATAGGTGATTTTTTGCGGCATGTTAGTTTCATCATGGGCGTGGATTCGGAAAATATTTAATTCAACTTCAACTTCAATTTCAATATGCAATATGTTAGAATCCTGGTACTTTCGTGCTTGTATCGTAACACTGGAATCTTTCTAACTAATTACCCACCCCCATCCTAACTCTTTTGTACTTCTTAATCTGCAGTGGAGGCTGACCAAGTTGCCTTTGGCTATGGATCAGCTATGCCCAGTCGTCAATACAGTGGAAGTATTCCGAGTTACTATGAAGGTGTGGTTTCTTAAGGGTGATATAACTTTGATAGTTTCAGTTTTTGGATTGATTTAAGAACCTTATGTAAGAGAACCTTTGGTAACTCAGATAAAGCAAATGATTTCAACGACGAGAAAGATTTCAAAGAGCCATGGGTAAGTAGTTTGATTCTGTACATGGGTTGTGGCTTATTATCCCAATTATTTTTTAATCTTTTCACTCATTTCTTTTTCAGCCGTTACTTTGTGCACCAACTTTATTAATGTTTGAATCCGTTTGCAGAGTTATTACAGCTATTATCCTACAACACTACCTCTTCGGAGGCCTTATTCTGGAAATCCAGGTTTGTCAAGGTCCACCGTTAATTTTGCTTGCTTCAGATTATGGTCAATATTTTCTGTTGGAGCAACATTTCTTTACTTTTGCTTTTGTCACAAAGACTTGGGAGAGAACGGAGGGACCTCATTTTCGCTTTATTTTTGAATGAGAAGTGGGTAAGATTGTACTTATATGCATGTGGACTCGCATAGAATGGTCATACTCGTTAAAAGCAAGTCTAAAACGGATAACTAAACAAATAGCCGAGACATCCCTGCATAGAATAGGTAAGCTATTGACCATATCAAGGGAGTATGTGGAGTTTCATGTGTCTTACTGGAATCTGAATGCTATGTATAGTACACCTTTATTACCTGTGGAAACTGATATTTGACAATACGTTATTCATGGAAGCAAATGTTATGTTCTTGTTTAACTTGCAGAAACACTTGACGCAGAGGAATTTGGGCGGGTCTCCACCTTTGATGAAAGTAATACCAACCTAGCCAGAGAGTTGGGTCTTATGGTGATAATTCTATCTCAAAAATGCCTGGCCTTTTGTATTTAGTACTCATGTTATTCACTATGACTCTTTTGTGACCCTCATAGTTTTGACCCTGTACAAAAACAACACACCCTCATTCTCATACTAATTTGGATTTGGGTAACGTCCATCATTGTCAGGTACAAAGTTTAGAGAAAAAAGAAAGGAAAGAAAAATCCAATAAATATATAGTACGGAGTAATTTGCAAATAAATCTAAGAAAAACATAAAAAATATTGAGATTTTTTATTTTAATAAGAGATGATATGCCATAATCGCCTGCCTAATGTTCAGAAATGATTTTATATGATATGCGAGTCCCCTAGTGGAGTGCATTGTGTCAAAACTTTCTTATTATCTTTGTTACAGGATGAGAATTCAGATTCTAGAATGTTGTTTTTCCAAATACCAAGGACTTTGCCGATGACAAAACGAGCAACTTCTTCAGCAGGCGAGGAGGCATCAGCTAGCAATTCAAAACCTGCAAATGGTGCGAAGTTTATCGACAGGCCCTGTGGATTCAAGGAGTTAAAAACAGGCCTAATGGGCAAAGTAGTGGTGTACAAGAGTGGTGCTGTGAAGCTCAAGCTTGGGGATACCCATTATGATGTGAGTGCCACACTGCCACCATACCAGCTTTGCAGTATTCATTATTTCTAGTTTGCGGTTCTGAATTTTTGCACTAATGTTTTACATCATCTCACAGCTTGCTATAAAATGACTGTATTTAAGTCTGAAATTGTAGATGGTTGAGTTGCATTGCAAAATATGGAGCAGTTTGTTTAAGCTAGACAATCATGTTACCCATTGATAATGTCTTTAGTCACCAGGCTTTTGTTTATCACAAACTAACCAAAGAAGGATTTTGATTTGACTTGGAGGAAGGTAAATACATCTCTCCATTTCTATCCGACCCAACTTATTAACCAAATAATAGGAATTGTCCTCCTCCCTTTCCCATCACACACTTTTATCCGAAAACCGGTAACACTTGGTTTGGCGTAACCTAGAGTTATGGAAAACCTGCTGCTAACTTTCCACCTGAATGTCACGCCCTTACTTTAAGCTACGAGCTATGTTATTCATTCTCTTCATATAATTTCATGTACTTACGTGTGTTTAACTCTCGAACTCTTAAATGGGTACAACTTTTAGTTACTTACAAGCTTTATTATATGCCAAAAATTATAGTTTTTTTAACAAAATGGGGGAGTCCGACACTCACCCCATGACCCCATCCTAGATACTTCTAATTGAGTTGTGGTAACATCGGCTACAAGGATAAACCTCTTGTAACACAGGACATTTTCCGTCCAATTCTCTTCATTAATTTTGATAAATTTCTGTAATTTATCGAAATCTTGAGAGTTGATGGTGCTACTACAATTTTGGCCGCAGGTAACCCCTGGTTCAGACTGTGGATTTGCTCAGGATGTTGTAGCTGTCAATGCACAGCAGAAGCATTGTTGTGTCACCGGGGAAATAAGCAAGCACGTTATTCTAACCCCAGATGTAGACTCCATTTTGGATAGTTTTGCTGATTTGGGTTAGTTTATTACCAGCAAAAGCAGTAGTAGAATATCCCTCTGCTGTATTTTGCTTGAAATTTTGATGCTCAAATTTTGTCGATTTTGAGCAAGTTTTGCCCTCAATGGGATGATTTATTCTTTCTTTTTGCCTTGTCCCTCATTATTTTCATTGTCACTGTTTGACAAGATTATATTGTACAACACTGACTAAAGATCATTCAAAGGGTTCTTATACAAATAAGCCTGTGACATGATGGCAGGTAAAATTGTCGCGCTTGCATCATTCCTTTTTTTTTTTGAGCTATGTCGGACTGGGAATCATTCAATTGGTTTTTATACAAATAAACTTCTTGTTACAAAAGATGTAATGTTGTATCTATACTTGTTGCTACAATGATGCAGTTTGCCTTAAATTTACTCACTGTCGAGTCTTGAATGAGATGTGAGCTCATGTCGATGTTGAAGTATTATCACAATTCACAAGTATGAGCTGCATGAATGTCAGGTTGCGACACATGATATGAAAAACTTGGGTAACTTAGTGACTAGTGATTAGTAGTGAATAGTGTGGATGGAGCCATGGAGGTAGTAGAGATAAAAAACCAACTTAACTTCAGTGTGGACAGAAGTTCAACCATATATAAAAGTGAACAATGCAAGTTGGTTATGGTCCAATTTTAAATTTAACGAGCATTGTGTTAGACGGTTATATATATAAACAACACAAGTGATATTACCTCAAAATTATTGAATTGTGTAATTTTAAGATTAGTTAGTTATAGCAAAATCGCTAGTGATCGTGCATTCGTGGCTTCGTACTGTCCTCGACTACCATGTGTTAGTTAATTGTGTTTTATACGAATACGATCTACCATGTGTCACTCACACTCATTCGTGTCAAGCTATACGAATACGATCTACCATGTGTTAGTTAATTGTGTTTTATGTATATCGTTATGCTTGTTGTCCTAAGATTTTTAACGGATTTCGCAAATGTTAGTTGAAACTGCTTGTTGTCCTAAGATTTTTAACGGATTTCGCAAATGTTAGTTGAAACCGGTTTTGACTCGGAGAAAGTATACCAATTTCACATACTTTTATAGGTAAGGATTTATTTATTAATTAGGACAAGTTACTCTTTTAGGCAAAGATTAACGAAGTCCTAAAATTAATCAAGAAAATCATGAACTACAAATTGTGAAGGTTTTATAAACTCCCTCGCCTTCAGACCTGAGTTCATCCCTGGTCACTAAATCAGCAACACAAAACCTCCTTTTTCTTCAATCATAATCCTCTTCAGTCTTCAATTCAATTCAATTATCTTATTATACTCCTATCTATCTACTAATTCATATCAATTAAACATTCGATTTCATACAATCAATTTAATTCGCTCGAAGAAACTGCGTAATATAACATTAATTTGGTAAATTAGGGTTTTCAGATTTCCGAAGAAAAGGGCATCAATGGCGTGTGTGTATATACCGGTGCAAAATTCCGAAGAAGAAGTACGAGTATCGCTTGATCAATTACCGCGCGATGCTACGGATATTCTCGACATTCTTAAAGCCGAACAAGCTCCTCTTGATCTTTGGCTTATTATCGCTGTTCGTTCTCTAACTCTTCTTACTTTTTTAAATTTTTGGTAAATTTTAATGTTGTTTTTGTGAGCTCACAAATTCTTGTATGAGACGGTCTCATGATAGACTAATTGGCGGAGTAATCAAATCATTATGTCCTATTAGTGTATAGTCAAGTTAATCAGAGGTGACAAACTATTGTATGAGACGGTTTCACGGTAAACTGCTCGAAGTTGAGTATGTGCCATTGTTTTTGGTTTTTGCTGCCAATTTTGGAAGAAAGGTTTGAACTTTGCTGGTTCTATGCTGGGAACATGAGGCTTGCGTCTGCACTAGTTTTGCCGTCATGCTCTCTTACCCAAGTTATTTTGATTATGTAGTAAATAGTTGGTTGTTTTTATGCGGATATAAAAAAGAAGTTAACGGAACGCATAGTCAGGCTAATGTAACTCTGAGCTTGCAATTGGTTGACAAGATGATATAATTTGTTCGGTATTGGAATAAAATTACAGAACTCAAATGCTCTATTCTTCATCAGCTCGCCCAAGTGTTTTCTAGAAAACAATTTTTTAACTTGAATTTGTCGATAAATGCAAATATAGGTGTAAAGTGTTGCTTGTTTGTATAACATATGTGAAATCAGTAGAGTATATAGTTCATGCCTCTATAGAACAAACTGTCACGAAACTCCAAATCTCATTATATCTTCCGGGTGTTATTTGGAAAATTTATTTTATGATACTGTTTATGCTTGCAGTTCATACTTCATACATAAAGAAGATCTAATTTTTTCTTGATGTGAAGTATAACTACTTGTTTATGAACAAGATACTATTTATTATGCTTCCAGTTAATGAACATTAAATTGATACTTTCAATGATGAGATTCAGTTAGCGAATGTTGGGGACTCGTCTATGAAAATTCAGTTTGGAAAAGTTTTTGACGGACCCATGTAGCCACTTATCGTGTTGCATTTGATTGAATGTGTAGAGTAAGTTCGACATTCTTTTTATACCTAATGCTTGTGCCAGTTATTTGAGGTTGCTTTGGGGATCTTAGGATTAGTGTAAAAACTGTGGAACTTACAATACAATACAACTATTCAAATTTTCTGTTCTTCAACTCTCTTTTTTTTTTAACTGTCAAATTGTAGATATAGGCTTTAGAGCATCCGCAATGGTGAGGCTCCCCATATTTATCTCTCCTTATCTTATTCGCCCGCCTCATTTTCCACTAATTTTTCCATCTACACTCCCCAATTCTTATCTTCATCTATGCAACAATGGGCTCCCCAACAATATTGATTTACCCAAAACATTATGGGAACCTCCCCAGGTGAACACCAAAAATGCCTTGCTTTTTTATGAGGACCTCCTCTAAAAGTAGAGGAACCCCAAATAATGGGGAGGTTGATGCAATGATGGGGTGCTCCATATGATGAGAGAGAAGCCATACGGGGAGGTAAAAATTTGCCTTTCCGGATGCTCTAATTGTATAAAGAGAACTATATATTTTTTTTTAGCACACTTGTTCTTCTGGAGATTCACATTGGTTGAGTTTAGGGTCGATATGCTAAATTTGGCTGTAATGGGAGAGGTTATGCAGCGTGAATGCGTGGTCTGTAATTGTTTATTTGGTTAATGACATTTTTCTGTTGTGCAGAGAGAATACTTTAAGCAAGGAAAGGTTACGCAGTTTCGTCAAATTTTGGAAGAAGGTTCTGGCACAGGTCTGTTTCGTGTTGTATTTTTGTTTGGTTATATTGTGTTTTGGGTGTACGTATCCTATGATACTTATTGTGTGGATTAAGAAATTTTTTGTAATTTTCAGAAATTGACGAGTATTATTCGGATGTGAAATATGAGAGAATTGCAATTTTGAATGCACTGGGGGCTTATTTTAGTTATCTCGGAAAGATTGAGACTAATCTTAAGGAAAAGGAACAGAATTTTATTCAAGCAACCCAGTTCTACAATAAGGCCTCAAGAATCGACATGCATGAACCGTCTACGTGGGTTGGAAAAGGTTAGTATTTAAGGTTATTTTGTTACATTATAATGCATTGGTAGAATAAGATGCTGGACATGTCCAAACTTGAGTGACGTGTGACAAATTAAATCTGGTATTCTGGTGTAATACTAAGCACCATGGTCCACTTCTTTCCTCATGGTAGTCATTGGTTATCTGATATTTATCCCGGCCATTGATAATGCATTGAAAATTGCTGGTTTATTCTTTTGTTTAGGATCTGTAATCATTTACAACATGCCATGAAAAGTATAATGATATTGAATCCATACTTGACTCTACTTAAAACTCCAATACTTTTACTATAAAAGAGAGTATGGAAAGGCTGGCATGCAATAATGATATGGTTTGTAAGTAAAGTAAGAGGGAGAAGAAAGAAGCATCGTGTATACCATTTGTCCGTTGGTTTCAGCCTTCAATTATTTGAACTCTTGTACTTATGGATCGAGTATTTTTGTTATCAACTTTACATCAAAATTTATTGTGACTGATATATGAATTAAAGAATTAAATTGGTCTCTTGAAGATTTTAGGTCAGGGTCTACATCCGAATGAAACACCTGGGCTACACCTATTTCTGACACTCGCTTCTGCAATTAATTCCGTGTAACTTCCCATTGATGATTTCATCATAGATTGAACACTAGGTTTTTGGTTGATGCTGTATTCGTATACTGAAAAGAAGTTGCTGGTCAACACAATCCTCAACGCAATTTCATTATGATTTGTAGTTTATTGGCAAAAAGGTCTAAATGTCTTTCAATACAAGGGTTGCGTAAATTTGCGTACAACAGACTCCAGTGCCTCGTCTTAGACGAGAGCCTGTTAGGTAAAATGGGGTAAGGTTGTTATTGTAGTTGCCGTACTTGAATTCATTCTCTTGCCTTCTTTTCTTTGCTTGTTTTGCAAATAGAAGCTAAGGTTTATGAAATATGTTTCCAATGTTCTTTCATCCCTAATTGAGGTATAAAATGTCATCTTCTAAAAGTTTGAGGCAAACCTCTGAGTGGAAATGAAATATGAATGTCAATTAGCAGTCTTGGATTTGGAGAGGGGATGTTCCACAATTTCATCAATTACTTTCTGATCCAGCCACCTGAAATAACGCTGCTCTGTTTCATGGTTTATTAAAGCTTAGAAGTTATGTGTATATGTTAGAATATGCGGAATACATTCTAGATATAGCAATAATATGGTTATAATTAACCCCCTGGAGTTATTGTCACAAGATTGATTACCTACTTGTAACTGTGGATATGAAAAAGAAATTCTTACAGATCTAAGGTCAAGATCATTGGGTTGAAGGTGGTAGTGCTTGTGCTTGGAGAAAATAAGTGTTCTTGTATCAACATAGTGTGGAATGTATTGCCGGATTTGCCGTGTTCCAATATTCTGTCCTTGTGAACAGTTGGTTTCTTTATCGAAGAAATCTTACTTTTTTGTACCAAGGCTGGAAATTGAATTGTTTTTCATGCTTTAATATGCGACTTCAATTGCCTATTTTTATTTTCTTTGTATTCTTATTACTGTGAACACATTCTGTTTTGTCACGTTGACCTAGATGATTAAGTTGTCTAACAGTATTGTACTATATTGTGCCTGCTGCAATGACACCCACTTTTACTGTCCCAGTACTTGCTGCAGTGGCTCTCAGTTTCACTGTCCCCGTGTCCCATTTTCAGTCTGATTCCTGATGTGCTCCCTAGTAGTTTTTTTAAAGCTTCGTATTTTTATCTTGTTCACTGTTTTCTGATGTTTTGAGGGCTGTGCTACTGTCACTTATTTTATAAGTTTTTCCTTATGAGGCTGATAATGAGTGAACATTTTTCTATGTTTAGGTCAGCTTTTACTCGCCAAAGGTGATGTGGAACAGGCATTCAATTCATTCAAGATTGTACTAGATGGCTATCCTGACAATATTCCTGCCCTCCTTGGTCAGGTATTTTTGATTTGTACCTTACAAGATGTGGAGGGATATTCCCCTTGGTGCCTTTTAATTGATATTAGCTATTACCTATAAAAAGTGTAAATGGATATCTTTTGGACTGCTTGTGAGTTATGACTTTGTTAGGTAATGCACTATATTGTTTTTTATACTCTTTCCTTCATTGCCATGTGAACTGTAATTAATCACTCTCTGTTTTTACTAGCTTGTCCTTTAATAAACCAAGCTCACCCAGTGCCTAGTGTAGTTGTGGTTTTCCTTTTATATATTAGTTACGAAGTAAAGTTTTTCTAGTCAAACTACTGAGTAGAAATGAATGGAGTGTGAAAATATGGCAATGTATTTTATGCGTCGTTAAACTGCAGGGCCATTTATTAGTAGAAATATTTATGATGGCTAACCCAGTCAGTTGTGCCATACCTGCATTTGTTTCATTCTGTTCATTTCTTCAGTTCTGTCAGTGAATGCTTGTCTCATATGCACCATGTTTATGCCCTCTCTTTCTAGCGCTACTCTTCTTTATTCTGTTCTATTCTGAAAAGAAAAAGAAAAATCATTCTATATGATTGCAGGCGTCAGTCCAATTTAATCGTGGACGCTATTCTGAATCTTTGGAGTTGTACAAGGTAAGGTGATTTATTTTGCTTAATTGGTATATGGGTTTCCAAGGAAGACTCGCATCCTTTAATGGTGCTCATGAATTTATGATCATCTTTTATTAGCTTGCATATATTCCTTTGATACAGTATCTTTTGACATTTGCTTTGAATATTGTTAGAGAGCTCTGAGAGTATATCCGGATTGTCCTGGCGCAGTCAGGCTCGGGATTGGTTTATGCCGTTACAAGTTGGGTCACTTTGAAAAGGCCCGTCAGGCCTTTGAACGGGTGTTGCAGGTAAACATTATTTACTAGCTTGTGTACATGTTTCTATTTAGTTGAAATGAAACCTAGCTCGTGGACATGACAATCCTTCTGCCATAACATGACTTTCTTTTAAGCCAACACGTAAATTTTCACACGATAACCATGTCCAACACTTCGATTCATACCCTTTCCAATACACACCCACGTCCGACACTTTGAGCCGATTACAGTAACTTAGGATGAAACCAGATATCTTTTCAGAAACTTTTCTCGTATGTTCTCGAAGACTTGAACACTAGCTTGTGAATTGTGATCGGGCAAAAGAAAACAGGTTTCTGTATAGACTCTTTTTTCACTATTCTTGCCTTCTTGCCAAAGGAATACGGAAACTATTTGATGATAAAGGAATCACTACAATATCATGCTCTGTCCTTGCACACAAAAATAAAAATAAATAAAGACAGAAACCGTCATTCAAGTTAGTAGCCTGTGCAATTACGATTTGTTTTGATTTAGGTGTTTATTTTCGTTTTCCACTTGAAGATCTTAATTATTTTTCTTCTGGGAAGGTATAAAGTAAAGGAAGATTATTGATTTCATCAATTATTTTACATCTCATATTGTTGACTAGGTTCATGGCGATCCACCATTGTTTATGTGTTTTCCCGTATTGGTTTTCATTACTGTGCATCATTTGTGGATTTTGATGGTAATGAAAATTTGTAAAGATCACGCGCTTGGTGGGAGCTCCATGCTAGCATGATATCCAATTTGAATGTCTCTTACGCTCATCCATTTTACTGCTAAATTGCTATATACATTAGCATTTCCTCATCTTATGACCATCTACCATGCCATCACTGTGTATACGACTATGTTTATATGTTAATTTCTTTGTTTCAACTTTGATTTTCGAAATGGCAGTTAGACCCAGATAACGTTGAAGCTCTGGTAGCTTTAGGTGTGATGGAATTGCATGGAAATGATGGTTAGTGACTGTAAAGTTGTATGTGCATTACTGTTATGTTTGCGTTTTCTATATGATATTATTAACCTTTTTTTATTTAATTAATTACATATGTATGACAGCTGGTGGAATAAAAAGAGGGATGGAGAGAATGCAACTTGCTTTTGAAGTGTATCCCTACAATCCTTTGTCATTGAATTATCTGGCGAATCACTTCTTTTTCACCGGTCAACACTTCCTAGTCGAGCAATTGACAGAAACTGCCTTGGCTGTTACAAATCACGGACCAACAAAAGCTCATTCGTACTATAATTTGGCTCGATCGTATCATAGCAAGGTAAGACAATTTTTGTTTTTGTTTCTTTTAGTAATTTGCATCTTTAGTTAATTATAGTTCTTTAAATGTGACTGTATGAGGTCCAAAAAAGCTTTATATCTGCTCTCACTCACCTGTCTGTGCTTTCTTGTATGTGCTTGTTTATCCATTTTTTCTCGTTGCCATCTAGCTATATATCACTATAAAACAATATAGTTTGTAATCGAACTTTACTTCTATCTGCTGTATCTAGCAATTTTGTATGATGAAATGATATCTCCTACTTGGAGACACCCTCAATTTTTCTGTTTTCCTCCTATTTGGTTTTTCGCGGTCTTCAAGATAGAACTTTGACCGTGTTTTTCAACGTGTATTATTCTTCAATATATTTACGGTCGAAGTTCGGCAACTTTGACCCTCAATAAGCAAATGGGAAGAAAATAGGAAAATGGAGAGAGTAATTGGTATCTTTCAAGGTCGTTCTGCATCTGTTTAGATAGTTATGTATCTGGTAGCTCACCAGTGAAATTTGGGTTGTTTTCATTTTCACTTTGTGTATTTTATTTGGGAAGTTGGACTTGCAAATGAGGCAACTTTCGTAGTATTGTGGTAATCTTCTGGTGAATACATTTTCGCAGGGAGACTATGAAAAGGCAGGGAGATATTACATGGCATCGGTTAAAGAAAGTAGCAAGCCTCAGGAGTTTGTACTACCATACTATGGTATGTCTGTGATGAGTTATGATGCTTGTTGCTTAGTTTATTGGTAACAAAAAGATGGAGATAAGAAGTTTGGTTGGCGGTGACACTAATAAATTCTGATCAAATAGAATTATTTTATTTATCTTAAGTTCAAACTCAAGTATAATTGATGAGTTTGTCATGACTACCCATTAAATCATTAATAGATTGATGCTTGTGTGGTGCCAAGTGTATTGTGGTGGTTAATAAGGAAACAAGTCAACATAGTTTTGTGATAAAAGGCCTCTTCCGAGCGAGCTAGTAGCATCAAGAGATTTATTTTTTCGAATTTTGATAAAAAATGTTCTATCGGCCGATACATGGCATAATTCCCTGCATTTTGAAACGCTTTCGTAATAGCTAGAAGTCGCGATTTTTTGTGCTTTATTTTTAATTATGTTTTTTTTTCGGGCCAGAGAATCTGCAGTGCTTAGTAGTTGGTACTGCAGAGTAACTTTCATACTTTTCTTTCTAGGCTGTCTAACGATATGACTTTGCGTTATTCCTTTTTTGGTTTGTTTAAACTGTGATTTGTGACCGTACTGTTTCACAGTTTGCATTTTCCTCCACACAATTTTGCTCTCCCTAGTTCTTGTGACATGGGTGTGTGAATCTTATCCTGAGACGGGGGAAGTATTATTCTCTGTCATGTAATATAACTTCTTGTTAAACTATAAAAAAATGAGTTGATGCTTCACGCATTACAGTTTCTGACAATGTCAATGTCTTGTGATGAATTTTGTATAGTTACCCATTGACCTGTGGGAATGTTGCTTAATGTGAAATTTAGGCTGCTCTATATGTATGTTTACGACTTTAAGGAGCAGCTTTCTGATTACCCTGCAACCCAGTACTCATTATACTACAAGATAGCACTGCAACCTATTACTCTATATTATGACTGATTCCTTGTTTTGTTGTAGGCGTGCTAACGTCAGACTTCAGTTACTTGTGCTTACAGTTATTTGCTAAATGACTGTGCTTGTGTTTTTCCTACTAGATGGGCTAAATTACATGTTTTTTGCAGGCTTGGGACAAGTACAGCTTAAATTGGGGGACTATAGAAGTGCCCTAGCAAACTTTGAGAAGGTGCTAGAGGTTTATCCTGATAACTGCGAAACACTGAAGGTGACTTTTGACTTTTAACCAAGTGTCCTGGAAAGTGCTTTTTGTGTATTCTGTTCTCATGCACTAAGCTATATTTAGTTATTATTTTACTTGGTAATTAACTGGCCACAGACCACGAGAGCTCAGCCTATATAAGGCTGGTTGGGTAGTAGAAGTACCCTAGCACGCAAGGAAACCCCAAGATTGTCCCCAACATATAAGCTGAAAACTTTGGGCACCTAGAAGGCCCATCAAGGAGCCCATTTTTGGATTATGTTTAATTTGATGGGTTTAAATCCTGCCCTCTTGGTTGACATTGTAGGATCTCTAGCGACTGAGCTCCCACAAGTTTTACGATACGATGTAAACTTTTTTCATTGATCTGTTCTTTTACTTACTAATTTCAATTGCTTTTATCTGTGTAGGCTCTTGGACATGTTCATGGTATTCTTCACCAGACAGAGAAAGCTGTGGAAGCCTTGAAGAAGGTTACTAGAATTGACCCGCGTGATGCAGAGGTTAGATTTTAATTTCTTTTATGTAGAAGTAGAACTATCATTTTGTGATTGCGTGCTACATCTATGTTGGTCATGCTCCAAAGATATTTTGTTTATTGGTTAATAGGAGAGGATTATATTTGGAATTTTTTTTTTTGTCCCTAATAGTTGGAATCTATTTATCATTTAGATTTATGTTCGGATCATCTTTGATGTATTGTTGATGCAGGCATTTCTGGACTTGGGTGAATTGTTGATATCATATGATTCTGGTGCTGCTCTTGAAGCCTATAGAACGGTGAGGATCACCTCTTTTCCTTCTCTCTTTCTCTAACTTCCTTTGCTTTAATCGCAATTTTATGCATCTTTATAGGCACGTGGCCTTCTGAAAAAATGTGGTGAAGGCATACCTATTGAACTTCTCAACAACATTGGGATCCTTCACTTCGAAAGAGGAGAATATGAGGTGTGTTGATTTCTGGTTTTCACAAATGTCCTGTGTTGCTTGGTTTTGGTGCTATTTATTTCTTCTCAGTAGTCACAATTTTTTGTACCCATCAAGACACAAATACGTGGTGTGTTTTAATAGGTTGCAGAACAAACTTTCAAAGATGCTTTAGGTAATGGTGTATGGCTCTCATTAATAAGCGAGAAAGGAGATGGCTATACTGTGGATGCAGTAACAGCTTTGTTACAGTTCAAAGATGTGCACATATTTCATCGTCTCGAGGAAGAAGGGAATTCTGTGGAACTACCATGGGATAAAGTTCCAACTGTCTTTAACCTGGCGAGGTTGCTTGAGGAGTTGCATAAAACTTCAAGTGCCATTTTGTTGCATCGCTTGATTTTATATAAGGTACTTGATATTATGATAATGTGTTACTTTATCTTGGAATGTCTCGTATTTTAGGCTAAAAATAGACCTATCTGGATGATGTATTGTTTCAAAAAGTCTTGGGGAAGATGATTTATAGACTTTATACTTGGGAAGGGCTGTGGACCCAAGGTTTGAGGAGAGTTTCATACATGAAGATTGAATGAAACCTCATCCTAGAACCTTAGTCCCTGTCCTGTCCTATCCTATTGTAGTAGGCATCTTTGTCAGAGTTTTGCCATTTTATATTATATCTTCGGCTTTATGCTGATGGTGGCAATGTAGTAGTGTGGTATTACGTATCAGTTTCCTTCTTGATGTAGAAATTCTTTGACGTGATGCATAGCTGATACCGCCTTCAAATGTGGCCAAGTTCATCTTCAAAACCCTTATGAAGTGGTTGCAGTGAGGCTTTGCGGTCTCATTTCATTGTCATGTTTAAGAGTGTGAATATATAGGATAAGGAAACTCACTAAAATATTGCATGTGCGTATAACATTCCTATGCCGTTTGAACCCTACCCATTTCCCTTGTTTTTTGAATATTAAGGCAATTGTTCTTTATTAGTTAGTATTTGTCTGGGCACCATTATTTCTCTGTATTTTGAAAATTGTATCAGAAATTATTTTTATAAAATGGTTGGGCCTCTAATGCATCAGCTTTACCAAATTTAAGATTTTTTCTGTTTGCTGCTTATTCATCCTTAATTCCAGTAAGTTTCTTGTTCGACTACTCATTGTTTCTATCTGATTTGTTGGTAGCATCCAGAATATGTGGATTCTCTTCTGAGGCTTGCTGGTATAGCAAAGGCTCGTAACAATATTCGATTGAGTATTGAATTGGTTAGTTTCTCTCACGTGGCTGTAACTTCTGCATGAATTTGTTTCTCAATTCAAGTTATGGAAGTAATTCAAGTAAGTCAAAGTCTGAATATTTTCCAAAGTAGGATAGGAGGTTGAAATAATTAGCTCTGCCAAACAAAATCCTCCTTTCTGTTTTTCTTTTTTTCATTTTGCTATTGGTGATCAGGGTTACCTAATTCGCTCTAGAAGGGTGCGACGTATCAATTCGCGATTCGTTTGCGAATTAATACTCTCTAATTCACGAACTAGACATAAAAAAGAGCAAATTAGATATATACTTACATTTTCGCTTCATATGATTCAAATGTTAAGCATAATATACTCCATTGTTTGGGTATAGTGTGAAGAACTTTTGAAGAAGTATGAAGCTTATTTGTAATTAGGCCACCACTCCCTCAGTCTGGTTTTGTGTTTTGTAATCTGGTCTTTATGAAAATGAACTTTTTTTTTTTTTTTTTTTTATTATCAAGTAAATGAAGTGTTTTAGTAATTACGAATTCACTAATTGCTTTTTTTTTTTCTGATACTTTGCGTATTGGATTCCCTATTTTGAGCGAATCGCGAGTTCAAATTGGGTGTATTATGAATTCAGTAACCTTGTTGGTAATGTATAATTTTGGGCTCTCTCGCTATAGGTTGGTGAAGCATTGAAGGTTAACGATAAGTGTCCAAATGCTCTTACGATACTTGGATGTCTGGAACTAAAGAATGATGAATGGGTCAAAGCTAAAGACACTTTCCGTGCTGCTAGTGAAGCTGCTGATGGGAAGGATTTTTACGCATCTGTTTGTCTGGTACGTACCAAGGGCTCGTTTTGATATTGTTCAGCCACTGCTTGAGTCTCATCTTACATGTTATCATAGTAGTATATGGGATCTTGGAAATAGCTTCATGTTTGTTAGTGGGTGGATCGCAGTATGTATGCATGAAGCCTTTTATTTCTTGCTTCTTGTGTTTCATAGTTAATTAGTTATGTTAGCGTTACGTCCATCCCCCTCAGTACTAATGCATACACTGAACAATGTCTAGCTTTGCTTTTATAATGGATTTTCAGTATCTTATGCAATACTCTTTCTTTTGGCTAAAATAGGGAAACTGGAACTACTTTGCTGCACTTGTAAGTGAATTGAAAAAGCAAGTCAAGCACATCCCTGTTCATCTGGAGAAAGCTAAGGAAATCTTTTCAAATGTAATTATATCTTTCACAAGATGCTTTATTAGATTATATGCTTTTTTTTTCTTTTGCTTTCTAGCTGATGGTATACATTTTAACAATTTTAGGTCTCTTGTGTATTTTCTGTCCTTTATATACTCTTCTAGTAAGCTTGACAGACCGGCTCCTGCAAAGGTTGAGGACTTGAGGGAAATGGAGGATATTGGAAATTGGCCCTAATGTGAATCCCCATTTAGTGTTTATAAATTAGAGCAGTCCTAGAAATACATTGTATATCTCCACCTTGTGTCTGTAACTCTGTTACTTGACCTTTTTTTCATTCCTTTCTGCTTTTTATAGGTGTTGAAAAAATGCCCTGCAAACTTTTACGCTGCCAATGGACTGGGAATGATCCTTGCAGAAAAAGGGCAATTTGATGTTTCAAAAGAAATACTCACACAGGTTTGTTTCTGGTTGAGATTATTACGTTTTAGGCAAATGTGAATGCCTCCCATGTTCACTGTTATGTATCTCTTCCAGGTCCAAGAAGCTGTTAGTGGAACTGTTTTTGCTCAGATGCCAGATGTCTGGATAAATTTGGCACATATTTATTTTGCGCAGGGAAATTTTTCATTGGCTTTGAAAATGGTACTTATCGGTGCTTCTGCTTTCTTATCTTCAAACTCATTGTTTATTTTTTTTTGTTCTTCTCCACGATGACATGTTTTATGCTATGACTATCCTGCAGTATCAGAATTGTATGCGGAAATTTTTCCACAACACAGACAGTCAAGTTCTTCTGTATCTTGCTAGGACCTACTATGAAGCTGAACAGTGGCAGGATAGCAAGCGGGCACTTCTTAGGGCCATTCATTTGTCACCTTCAAATTACACCCTTAGATTTAATCTTGGTGCCGTAATGCAAAAGTTTTCAGCATCATTGCTGAACAAGGAGAAGAGGTCTGCAGATGAGGTAAGATTTGTTAATACTCTGTGTGACTACTTGAAATGCATTAATAAGGGTGCTTCCTCTGTTCACGAATAAGCTTTGTACTCACTTGGTCAGTCCTGTTTGTGACACCGCATTTTTACTCAGCTTGCAATTTTATCCACGTCTTAGTATGCTCCTTAATTCCCACAATCAGGAACTTTATGTCTTTATTCATGCACGGATGTTGTATCTCAAATGAGGTAACAGAGAGAAAACCTTATTCAATGTATGTATTGGGTATTATTTTGCAATTGAACATTTTAATGTGTCTGGGGGCTATTAGAGAATGCTTTCTTTTTTGGCTTGCACCTTACATTACATTTTGGGTCATTGTAGAGTAAACTTAGCGGCAACTGATGTTTTTCTGTCTGACTTCACTATAACTTGCTATTGAAAGTATAATCTGGTAAGGTAGATAACGAATGCTGGAGGCTTGTTGAATTTTCTTGAAGCATGACCTTTGTCTGCTATTGAGAGTACTTCTCACGTGAACTGTAAGGTTGTGGTGATGCACAAACTTAAATAAAAGTCACTTATCAATAAGTTTGCATAGTGATATTTTGTTGGGTTTTCTTCTCTTTTTTTTTCTTTTCATTGTTCTCCGGAGCTATGCTTGTCATATTCTTAATTTTTACGTTCATTTCAGAACCACTATAGTGTCCTAGTACCTTGACATTCTCCTATGGATCCACAATATGCATTTCAAACATAAAATTTCAATAACTTTGCTGACGTAGATAAATATGAAATGTAGATTCCCCATTCCAAAAAAAGTCAGATCGTACTTCTTCCCATGTTTACTGTGGTTCTAGTGTCAGCCATTTCACTTGTTTTTGCTAATCATAGCTCCATCTGCTTTTCCTTTATGTTGGCATATTACAGATGCGTACTACAGTTTCTGAGCTGGAGATTGCTATTAGTGTGTTTGAAAAGCTGGCTGCGGGATTTAATCAAAATATTCATGGTATTGATGAGAAGAAAATTGATACACATGTTGGATATTGTAAGCACTTACTGGGCGTTGCCAAAGTTTATAAGGAGGCTGCTGAGCTGGAGGAGCAGCAGAGCCGGCAGAAACAAGAACTTGCTCGTCAGGTCACGTTAGCTGAAGAAGCCAGTCGTAAGGCTGAAGAGCAGAAGAAGCTCCAGGTCAGTCACTTTTTTGCGTGATTTTGATGTTTTTTTCATATTATTTGTTTATTGTTGCTAATAATGGGCGATGCAGATGGAAAGGAGAAAGCAAGAAGAAGAGCTGAAACGAGCAAGGGAAATGGAAGCGCGTTTTGAACGTGTCAAGGCAAGTAGTTTAACTTTATTATGTTCCTTGGGAAGTCAATATTTGATTTCATGTGCAAGGTTAACTTGTTCCCCTTTGGACCATTTTTTTTCCCCGGAAGAGGCTTTATTATTCTTAGATGCGGGGTTAACTTGTTCCCCTTTGGACCATTTTTTTTCCCCGGAAGAGGCTTTATTATTCTTAAATGCGGTAATGTGTCCAAACTATTCAATATCTTGTGCGGGGTAAGGTGCGTATATATATAATCCCCTTATCTTCATACCTCAGCAATTTGCGAGGGCCCTATAAGCATTAGGGTAAGGTGGGCGCAGTTGTACATGCTAACTTATCTCTCTGTTACGGATGTACGTCCCACCCTCCCTTTCCATAGACGTTTTTCTTACCCAACTTTGTAATCTTCATGCAAAGCTGTAGAATTACTCGAAAACAATTCATTCAACTAGTAAATTTGCCTGCAAACTAATACTTGTTATATGGTAGGTTACTAAGAAAATTGAGGTTTTTGGCTTTCTATTTTGCTAAATCTGAAAAGTATCATGTTACAGGAGCAACTTAAGAGCAGTGGCCAACCCTCAAAGCGGAAAGACAGGCCCCACAGCGAAGATGAGGAAGGTGATCACAGCGAGAAGAGGAGGAGGAAAGGGGGGAAGAAGAGAAGGGACAAGAGTGGTAAGTCACATTATGAGATTGAGGAAGTTGATGACGGACCTGGATATCAAGAGGATATGGATGAGCCACAAAACGACTATGGGGAACATATTAATCAACAAAATTCAGCATATGACGATGAGGAAGACAAGGCCCAGGATCCTCTTGCTGCAGCTGGGCTTGAAGATTCAGATGCAGAAGACAATGTGGTAAGCTTAATGATTACTTTCTCTCTGTTAATGCATTGCCTTGATTTCCATATTATTCTTCATTCAACTGTGGTTCCGGATTACACCATCCCATTTTTAGCTTCTTTTGATTTTGATGGTCAACTTTGACCATTAATATCTTCAAATATATTTTGTAAAGGTACCATGGTCAAATATGTCACATTGATTTATCAAAATACCTATTATTGTACTATCTTTTTCATAAATGTTTTTAAACTGTAGTATACTAGTATGTAGTAAGAAAACAGTTGTCAAAATTAACTACTGAAGTCAAGGGAGACAACATAAATGAGAGGGAGCGAGTATGATGGAATAATGCACTATCGGGTGCACTTCTTTTCAGTTTTTACTACTGTATGAGTTTAGCAGTCACTAAATGCAATTTTTATTCTGGGTCATTAAAATAAAAAGTCTATATCCGTGCAAACTAACACAAGATTAAGGTTGCATACATCTTATTCCTTACCGTGCCATTTGCTCGAGCCCACGAAGCACTTGTGTAATATTGTAGCTGTAGTAGTGGTAATGTACCTGAGTGCTGTGTGATTGGTACTTTCGGTGGTTGGTTTCTCTTACCATTGTTTGACTCATATGGGGTTTACTTTTCTACCCTTAAGGGGGCTCCTACAACTGCAAGTCGAAGGAGATGGGCGGAATCAGACGAGGATGAACCGATTTATAGGCCGGAGGATCCCGGTCTGTTTGACCAACAGGACGATATGGGAATCGTAAGAGACGATCAAAACGAACCAAATGTTGACCCTGACGAGGACGTAGATTAATTTCGACTCAAGCCAGTGTTACGGCTTTTGGTCCTGTAAAATTTAGTTACATTTTGTGTTGCCTTTGTTTTATAGTCCTTGTTTTAGCCCTTTTGTAGAAATGTTTGTACAAAATTTTGGTTCTATCTCGTAAGTTCGACCTCGTCAATTATGTGATGTTCCAAAGACTTTTCGTTACAAGGTTTAAGTGGGATTTTGTTTCGTGAATAGTTAACTCTAGTTAAACTGTACAATATGAGTGAGTCACCAGACCACGCTACGTCGGGCGAGTAAATGAGAATTGACATTTCCCAGGAGAGCTTAGCAACATTGTATATGCATGGTCAGTGTTTGCAAGCATTTCCTGTTACCAGAGTATTCTTCAGCAGGCCATGAGGCTTACTTAATAGAAGATATTGCCAAGTCTAGAGGAACTGACCTAATTGTGTGGGAAATAGTACACAAGTTTGATCAAATTACAAATGTCTGAAAAAACAACCTATAAATCAAACGAGTAAGTCTCATGTAGGGGGGCGGGTATAATGATCCGAGCCCGAGCTTTGTTGTGCTCAGGCTCGACTTATACTCGTCAAACAACACTGGAGCTCAAGCATACCCAAGCTTGAAAAAATACTCGTCAAACAACACTGGAGCTCAAGCATACCCAAGCTTGAAAAAATTGAGTTCCTTACCATGCTCGTGAGTTTTAACCCGAGCTCGAACTCAATGTGAGCATATATTTAATTTTTAATTTTTTTCTTTTTCTTTTAATAGTTTCAATAACAAGATTCATAAATTATATATAAAAATATTGGGCAAATCAATAAAAACATATGATATGGTTACAAAGATATAATCATGATAAATATTTTTTATAAAACTAGAGTGAAATATTATTTAATCACACATGTTCGAGCCGCTCGCGAGCTTTTCGAGCCGAACCAACGTTAGCTCAGCTTGACTCGTTAAGTTGTCGAGCCAAATTTACACGAAATATGTTTTAAGTTGCTCACGAGCTGTCTCGTCTCACAAGGAGAACGTTGGTCACATCTATATCTATATCTATATATATTATTATAAGAGGTTTTTTTCGAGCGATATTGAGTGTCCACATCATCTTTTTTAGTTTTAGGAAAGTATATTATAAAATCTCCCAAGATTATGACAAAGATACTATTTAATATTTTTAATATCAAAGCTATATTTTAC